>JARHVA010003176.1:805000-832500 GCA_037957365.1 Torreya grandis
TGTACATTTTATATATATATATATATATACACATAAGTATATGTATATACATATATATATATACACATTATATACATATACATTATATATATATATGTATGTATATACATACATACATACATATATATATATATATAATGTATATGTATATGTATTTAATGTATATGTATATGCATATACATATACATATGTATATATATATGTACATTATATACATATAATGTATATGTATATATGTGTATATGTATGTATGTATATATATGTACATACATACATACATACATACATACATACACACACATACATATATATATATATATAAATTTACATATTTGTATACAATTTTTTTTTATTTATGTATAATAATTATGTAAATCCATGATGTTCTTGGTATTTTTTGCATATTTTTCTTCAAGTCAGACCAATCAATAATCCCTTGTACCAATATTTTCAATGATTACAAATATATATGTATATGTATATATGTGTGTATGTATGTATGCATGTGTATATATATATATATATACACACACACATATGTATATACATATATATATATATACATATATACATATGTATATACATATACATATACATTATACATTACACACATATACATATACATTATATACATATACATACATATATATATGTATGTATGTATGTATATATACATACATATATATATATATATATAATGTATATGTATATACATACATATATATACATATGTATATGTATATACATATACATATAGATTATATACATATACATTATATATAATGTATATGTATATATATAAATACATACATACACACATATATATACATATACATTATATGTATATAATGTACATATATATATATATAATGTATATGTATATACATATACATATACATTATATATATACATACATATATATATACATATGTATATGTTTATACATATACATATACATTATATATATAGGTATATGTATGTATGTTTATATATACATACATATATATACATATATATATATAGTATATGTATATGTATATAATGTATATGTATATACATATACATATGTATATGTATGTATATATATATATAAATATGTATATATATACGTACATTATATACATATAATGTATATGTATATATGTGTGTATGTATGTATGTATATATATACATTATATATATGTATGCATATATATATACATACATACATACATATATATATATATATAATGTATATGTATATACATATATATATATATATATATATATATATATATTTATATATATATGCATATATATATATATATATACATACATACATACTTATACATATATATATATATATATATATAATGTATATGTATATACATATACATTATATATGTATATGTATATGTATGTATGTGTATATATATACATACATATATATACATATACATATATATATATAATGTATATGTATATGTATATAATGTATATGTATATATATATATATATACATACATATATATGCATATGTATATGTATATACATATACTTATACATTATATACATATACATATACATTATATATATATATATATATATACATACACATATATATACATATATATATAATGTATATCTATATGTATATAATGTATATATATATATATATATGCATATATATACGTACATTATATATATATATATATATACATATGTATATGTATATACATATACATATGCATTATATATATATATGTATATATATGTATGTATATATACATACATACATATACATACATACATATATATATAATGTATATGTATATGTATATACATACACATATGTATATATATAATGTATATGTATATGTATATACATATACAATATATATATGTATATACTTAGATTATATACATATAATGCATATGTATATATGTGTGTATGTATGTATGTATATATATACATATGTATATACATATACACATATGTATATACATATACAGATACATTATATACATATACATATACATTATATATATATATGTATATGTATGTATGTATATATATATACATACATATATATACATATATATATATATATATAATGTATATGTATATACATATACATATGTATATATATGTATGTATATATAATGTATATGTATAGATACATTATGATTTAGATCATGTCAAGATATTTGCTTGCCATCATATTCATTAGAGGAGCCTCATGCTTTCTGAAACGTCATGCCATAGATATTTTAAGCGATTTGATATTTTCAGAGTCTATAAGAGTGAGTATTAGATTTGTGGTGGGTGACATTGTGAATTATTTTTGATACAATGTGTTTCGAATCATCAATTAGAAATATTAGTATTTTCTTAATGATGAATCACATGTGGTGATTTGAGCAAATACCCATGATATGTTTAAGACTGTAGAAAATACACTGCAAATTCAGAATAATGCCCAATATAAATTTTTTTTACAAATTTTAGATGATAAAGCTATTGCTGAGCTTAAAGCTCAGAAGAAATATAAGTTCTTACACATAGGTGTTATTTCTATAGGAATTCATCCTCTATTCCGTAAAGGTCTAAATGTCAGTTGTTTGGCTTGCCTATTAGATAATCATCATATGTCGTTTACTGCTTGCCTCCAAGCTGCTATGCAAATAGGATTACATGTTGGCCCTGTCTATACGACAGTTTATCCTAATTATCCTATTGCTATCCATCAAGAGATGAATCTGAATTAGATTTTTAAACTCTTCTTGGAAACCTCTGGTCTCTACGTGATTGCTAGTTCTTGTCCTTTAGCTGTCCAATATCAAATTTTGTATCGCTTGACCAATACGCTTGCTCCTGCTGTTAAGCATACGCCTGCGCCTAGGAAAAGCGTGGTGTGTCGAGCGTCACCTCAAAGTCAAGTGTTACAAACTGAAGCTGTTGATTGGTCTCAAATCCAATTTCCTAAGAAATGGTTAGTTGATATTGATTTCATCCAGCCAGCCCATAAGTCTTTAGCCAGAGCCACATTTATTAAAGAAACTAAAGATAAAGTTGTTTTCAGTTTTGATACTACACCCAGTAGATCCAATTCCTCCTCTCTATCCTTTCCAAAGGAATGTCTTCATGCTCAGAAGATACATGATCCACAAATAGATTCTTTCTATTGCCCAAACTATAAACAAATCTTGAAAAAGCAAAGTCAAGTGCATATCCATATTGCCAAAAGAGATATAGAGTTACAGAAACTCTTTGAGAAGAATAAAAAGCTATGAGCCTATAGAAGTAAAGTGCATATGGAATCTTCATCTAAGTCTGGTGATGAAGAAGGTCATGTCTAGAAGACTCCCCAGGATGATGAGTCTTATACAGAGAAAGGATTTCCAAACCCTGCTGATTTAAACCAATACTCACCTGATGGTAAAACACGTGCTCAGATGTACTATGTTAGAAATGCTGATCGAAGTCTAGAACAACCTATAGAAGTTAGACTTATGAACTAGAATAATGTTGCTACCAAATGTCTGAACTCTAAGGTCAATAGTATTTAGAATATTCTTGATCAAATTTCTATCATGTTAAAAAGTATAAAATAGTATCAGAAAGGTGAAGTGGTTAAAGCCTTGAAAATCATTGATTCTAATGCTGGTGTATATGCTAATCAGATAACCACAAAAATAGATAGAGTAGCACAAACCATAGTACAGAAGAAGGAAGAAGCAGAAAAGAAGATAGATACAGTAGTGCTTGGTAATGCAGACATAACACATAGTCAAGTTGAAATAAGAGCTGAAATTTCCTCTATAGAGACTGTTATACATGATGTGTCTAGTGGAATAGATTTGCTGAATAGAGATGTCTCTTCTCAGCAGCAACATTTAGCCATGTTCCCCAGTGCTTTGCCTAGTAGCTCTACACAAGAAATACAGTCAATAGGTTGGTCTCCACCTACTGCTAGAATTATAGGTTGGGATCAAGTTGAGAAAATAGAAAAAGAGGAAAGTATATCATCAAGTATTGAAAAGCCTATCAGTATGAAATCACCTAATCTAGAAATAAATAAAGCATTCAAAATAGGAATGGCAACGATAGATGACCCTAAAAAATATAGTTATTTTTCAGATGGTGAATCATCATCAAAACCACCATTAGATGCCCAGATAAGAATTCTTGGACTACAACCTTTCTTTTAGAAATTCAATTGTGAATCCCCTGCCAAAAGGAAAGAGATGTGTCAAGCAATGCTTGCATGGGTTAGTGTTCAAATGTATGGTTTGAAAAGAGATCCAAAGACTGTTGCACAATAGATAGTCAATGTATTTATTGGTAATATTAAAGATTGGTGGGATGCTGGTAATGTTACCTACAAAGCCAACATCATCAATCATGTTGAACCTGTACCTTGCCTCTGTCAAGCTATTTATGAGTTTGTGGGAGTTATTGATGATGAAAGAGAAGCAAATAGATCTAACTTTTTGCATGCATAAGTATGTGACATGAGTATATTAAAGGAATATATGTGTCATATGGAAAATCTATTATATGCTTCTGGTGAAATGTTTAATCCTGCCTTCAAGGTTAGATATATTGAATCCTTTCCTAGTATTTCTCAGATAAATATAAAGTTGCTATGGGAGAACAATATTCTACATTTTCATTTGGTAGAATAAATCAATATATTAACAGAGTTAATCAAAAGTTGTGTGATGAACGGAGAACTCATAAAGAAACTATGAGATTTCACAAATAGCTTGGTGTAAAGTTTTGTAATTCCATTGATGATAGATTTGGTTGTACATATGTCTATCAGTATCACAAATCTAGAAGGAAAAAATAGTTAGATAAATGTGCTTGTAGCCCTTAGCAGTATAGAAGATCAAAACCAAAGAAAAGTTGGTTTAAAGAAAAAGCTCGAAAGCCATTTCAGAAGAAAAAAAAATTTTAGAAAAAGGAAATATGGATATTAGAAAAAGCCTGTCAAGTGTTTCCTTTGTCAAGGAAATCACTATGCTAATAAATGTCCTCAAAAGTCAGAAAAATCTAAGAAAGTAAATTTCTTAGAAAGTCATCAGATAAATGAAAATGATTATGTATATATTACAGATAATAGTTCTAAATTTGAATCAGATATAGAATATGGGTCTTATAATGAGTATGATATAAATATGGTTCAGGAAGAAGAAAGTTCTAATACAAAATCATCAAATTTTGATTCAGAAATAGGTTTTCAAATAAATATGCAATCCAACCAGTTCTCAGATAGTCTAAGTCTATCACAATAGTTACAAAATTTAAAGGATAAATATGATAGTTTGCCTGTATATATGTTTTCTGAGAAAATGTTTTTAGAACATCAAATAATGAATACTGAGAAAAGATATATGAGTCAGCTTGAACAACTATAGCAACAGAAAAATATGCTTCAACAGCAATTTAGTAAACAGAATTTTGCTTCAGGAAAAGGAAAAGAAGTAGAAACTAATTTGTTTGCTAATCCTGCAAATGCTGAAAGAAGACAATGGCGTACCAAATGCATTGCTAATCTTAAATCATTTCTCAAAAGAGCTCAAATAGAATTAGAAGCCTTAATGAGAGAAGAAGCTAAAGAAGATGAAGAAGAAACTCTCTTTGAAGCTGAATTAATTCAAGTTGCTGATCAAATAGAAAGTACTCATATGATGGATAGTAGTAATCACATTAATCAGATTTCTGTTCATTCTACTACTAATCCTGTATGTGAAATTTAGATTAAATTTCTAGGTTTTAAACCCTACAGTTTGGATGCACTGCTTGATACAGGTGCTGATGCCTCTCTGGGAAGGTATCAAGCAATTCCAGAAGATAAGTGGATCCCTGACTTTGTAAGGCTTACATTCAATACCAAAAATATTATATCAGAATATTTTGCTCATATCCCTATCCAGTTAGGGAATATGGTATTTCATTTTAAAGTAATACACCATGAAATGCCTATGTTTGATCTTATGATTGGTTCCAATAATCTATCATGTTTTTATCCTATTATTATTCAACAGCATGAGATTATTTTAGCAGAAAAGTAGTCACTTTATAAAAAAGCCAGATATGAATGTAAGGTGCCTTAGAAAACTAAAATCAAAAAGTCAATTGATACTAGATGGATCCATCAGAAGATAATTTTTTGTCAGGCAGAGATAGATCCTGTGCTTGCAAAAATAGTAAAGGATTGTTGTTCAGAAAATCCTTGAGCATTTCAGCATAGGAAAGTCCATGTGTGTCAAATTGACCTAAAGTTGGTTACAGATCAGAATGGAAAGTCTATAGAGCCTAAATTCAAAGCCCATCATTCTAGTATGTCACCTTCACTCAGGGAAGAATGCTATAAGGAAATACAGGAATTAAAAGCTCAAGGTTTAATTAGAGATTCTCTCAGTCCATGGGGTTGTGAAGCTTTTTATGTAAATAAGAGAAGTGAGCAAATTAGAGGGAAGAAAAGATTAGTTATCAATTAAATTCCTCTAAATAAACATGTAGTTCCTATCCAACATCCAAATCCCTCCAAAGATGAAATATTTCATAGATTAATAGGAAGCAAAGTATATAGTAAATTCAATTTAAAATCAGGTTTCTGGCAGATTTAGGTTCTTGAAGCAGACAGGTATAAAACTACTTTCATCACTCCTTTTAGTCAGTATGAGTGGAATGTCCTTCCATTCAGATTAAAAACTATACCTAGCATCTTCCAAAAAATGATGAATGAAATCTTTGCTCCTTACAATAAATTCATCATTGTGTACATAGATGATATTCTAGTTTTTTAGCAGAAGTCCTGCAGAGCATTTAAAGCATTTAAATTAGTTTTATCAGATTGTGTATGATAATGGTTTGGTTTTGTCTGCCAAGAAAATTGTTCCCTTTAAAGATGAAATTGATTTCTTAGGCATAACCATTAGATCAGGATAAGTTACAGTTCAGCCACATGTGTTGCAGAATATTCAAAATTTTCCTAATGTTATAACTGATAAAACAATGTTGCTGAGATTTTTGGGTTATGTAAATTATATAGCTGGTCACTATTTTTAGATTGCTCAGGATAGGATCTTGTTGAATAAAAGATTGTCAAAATCTCCACCTCTGTGGAATGAAGAAATGACTAATGCTGTTAAAAGAATTAAAGAAAAATGTTCTATTTTGCCTCCTTTGCAGCTTCCAGGTCAAGGAATAAAGATTATTGAAATAGATGCTTCTGATCAGTATTGGGGAGTAGTGTTGAAAGAAAGATTAGAAGATGGTATAGAAAAACCATGCAAGTATGCCTCAGGTACTTTCAAAAAGGCCCAGATCAACTATCATTCTACTCACAAAGAAATTCTTGTAGTAATCAAAGCCATTCAAGCTTTCATGTTCTTTGTGAGATCTAAAAGATTTATTGTTAGATCAGATCTAAATTTTTTTATGAGCATACTGAATTCAATAGACAATCTGAATAAAGGGTCTATAAGCAAATTGATCAGGTGGGCTACCTATCTATCTGATTTTGATTTTTCAGTTGAACATATTCAAGGTGAGAAGAATTCTCTAGCTGATTTTCTCACTCGAGAATTTTATCAAGATAAAAAGATCATGACAATAACAACAGAGGTCTGAGATGAATTTCATGAACACCTTTGGCATTCAACACCTTTTGTTCAAAATCAACTGGAAAATGAAATGAATCACCTCACAGCTCAATCATATGTAGATGTTGATTCTGTGAGTTATCATAATATTGCCTGGACATCTCACTATGCCGAAATTGATAATCAACATACAACGCAGACCATCCTGTTGAACAAGCCAAGAAATAATCCTAAACTCCTTGGAAAAAATAATCCCTTAATTAGAATGATTTATAGGAAAAGAACCAAGTTTCATTTCACTTTGTCTACATTCTGGCCTGCTTTCAATCCAGCCACAGAGAATTATTGGGAATTAGGAGACATGAGTGATTAAATGTTTGAGTTTCTAGATTATGCTATGCCTCAGATAGCCTTTACTACCTATTTTGTTAATATTAGTCTTGCCATGCTAAGGAATGTATTTATTGCTTTACGTATTCCTTTTTATGTTTCTTTTGATATGCATCTAGTTCAGAATCACTAGTACAACAGACATGCACAAATTGAAGTTACAAGACTAGTGGCATCCATATGGTGGACAATGACTATTTCACATACGGCTATCTTTCTAATAACTCTTGATGGAAGACTATGCAGAATACCTTCTATAATGTACATGGATCATCTATCAGAATCAGAAGAGACTCATGATCCTGATGATGATGACTCATCATATTCCCCAACTGGATCCTATGAATTTAATGATGACGACTAGTCACAAGGTCTATCCGTGATAGTGAGTTGAGAGCACTATATCTCTCTTTAAATATTTGTGGACCACACCACTACCAAAGGCGGTATTCTGTCGGCCATGTCGACATTACATTATGTCACTGTAGCTTTGCTTTAGTTTACTTTCGGTGAGTCAGTGCGTAGTGGGCCCTATAACCGACATGTTAATCACATCTTTTGTCTCAACCATGGATGTCACCACTTTGTGATAACCGTCGATCTCTCTTTCCAAATGCTATATAAAGGAGAGTTTAGGTGAGTTATAGGCATCTCGAGTTGAAGCTCATAGCAAGTGATAGTAGTGTCTAAGTAAAGTCTGGTGTCGTGAGATCTCGAGTTGAGTCTTATTTAAGTCTTAGCAAGTCCTAAGTGTAGTCTTGTATCTTGAAATCTCAGTCTGCTTAGTGTAATACTCTTGTATTTGGATTTGAATATAATAAGAAAGTGCGATTTAAGAAGATCCTAAGCATTGAATGGAATTAGTGCATATAATGGTATCATTATATATATACCATTATATGCACTGATTCCATTCAATGCGTAAGATCTTCTTAAATCACACTTTCTTATTATATTCAAATCTGAATACAAGAGTATTGCGCTAAGTAGACTGAGATTCCAAGATACAAGACTAGACTTAGGACTTGCTAAGACTCAAATAAGAATCAACTTGAGATCTGACGACACTAGACTTTACTTAGACACTACTATCACTTGCTATGAGCTTTAACTTGAGATGCCTATAACTCACCCGAACTCTCCTTTATATAGCATTTGGAAAGAGAGATCGACGGTTATCACAAAGTGGTGGCATCCACGGTTGAGACAAAAGATGTGATTAACATGTGGGTTATCGGGCCCACTATGCACCGACTCACTGAAAGTAAACTAAAGCAAAGCTATAGTGACATAAAGTAATAGCAACACGACTGAAAAAATACCACCTTTGGTAGTGGTGTGTTCCACAAATATTTAAAGAGAGATATAGTGCTCTCAACTCACTATCACGGACAAACCCCATGACTAGTCATCATCATTAAATTCATAGGATCCAGAGCGGGAATATGATGAGTCATCATCATCAGGATCATGAGTCTCTTCTAATTCTGATGGATGATCCATGTACATTGTAGAAGGTATTCTGCATAGTCTTCCATCTGGAGTTACTAGAAAGATAGCCATATTTGAAACAGTCATTGTCTGCCATATGGATGCAACTGGTCTTGCAGCTTCAATTTGTGCATGTCTATTGTACTGGTGATTCTAAACCAAATGCAAATCAAAAGAAACATAAAAAGGAATACGTAAAGCAATAAATACATTCCTTAGCATGGTAGGACTAATATTAACAAAATACGTAGTAAAGGCTATCCGAGGCATAGCATAATCCAGAAACTCAAACATGTAATCACTCATGTCTCCTGATTCCCAATAATTCTCTGTGGCTGGATTGAAAGCATGCCAGAATGTAGACCAAGTGAAATGAAACTTGGTTATTTTCCTATAAAGCATTCTAATCAAGGGATTATTTTTGCCAAGGAGTTTAGGATTATTTCCTGGCTTGTTCAACAAGATGGTCTGCATTGTATGCTGATTATCGATTTTGGCATAATGAGATGTCCAAGCAATATTATGACAACTCACAGAATCAACATCTGCATACGATTGCACTGTGAGGTGATTCATTTCATTTTCTAGTTGATTTTGAACACAAGGTCTTGAATGCCAAAGGTGTTCATCAAATTCATCTCAGACCTCTGTTGTTATTGTCATGATCTTTTTATCTTGATAAAATTCTCGAGTGAGAAAATCAGCTAGAGAATTTTTCTTACCTTGAATATGTTCAACTGAAAAATCAAAATTAGATAGATAGCCCACCTAATCAATCTGCTTACAGACCCTTTCTTCAAATTGTCTATTGAATTTAGTATGCTCATAAATTTTTTTAGATCTGATCTAACAATAAATCTTTCAGATCTCACAAGGAACATGAAATCTTGAATGGCTTTGATTACTGCAAGAATTTCTTTGTGAGTAGAATGATAGTTGATCTGGGCCTTTTTGAAAGTACCTAAGGTATACCTTCATGGTTTTTCTGTACCATCTTCTAATCTTTCTTTCAACACTACTCCCCAATACTGATCAGAAGCATTTGTTTCAATAATCTTTATTCCTTGACCTAGAAGCTGCAAAGGAGGCAAAATAGAACATTTTTCTTTAATCCTTTTAACATCATTAGTCATTTCTTCATTCCACAGAGGTGGATATTTTGACAATATTTTATTCAACAAGATCCTATCCTGAGCAATTTAAAAATAGTGACCAGCTATATAATTTACACAACCCAAAAATCTCTGCAACATTATTTTATCAGTTATAACATTAGGAAAATTTTGAATATTCTACAACACATGTGGCTGAACTGTAACTTCTCCTAATTTGATGGTTATGCCGAAGAAATCAATTTCACCTTTAAAGGGAACCATTTTCTTGGCAGACAAAACCAAACCATTATCATACACAATCTGATAAAACTGATTTAAATGCTTTAAATGCTCTGCAAGACTTTTGCCAAAAACTAGAATATCATCTATGTACACAATGATGAATTTACTGTAAGGAGCAAAGATTTCATTCATCATTTTTTGGAAGATGCTAGGTGTAGTTTTTAATCTGAATGGAAGGACATTCCACTCATACTGACCAAAAAGAGTGATGAAAGAAGTTTTATACTTGTCTGCTTCATGAACCTAAATCTGCCAGAAACTTGATTTTAAATCAAATTTACTATGTACTTTGCTTCTTGTTAATCTATGCAATATTTCATCTTTGGAGGGAATCAGATGTTGGACAAGAACTACATATTTGTTTAGAGGAATGTAATTGATAACTAATCTTTTCTTCCCTCTAACTTGCTCACTTCTCTTATTTACATAAAAAGCTTCACAACCGCATGGACTGTGAGAATCTCTAATTAAACCCTGAGCTTTTAATTCTTGTATTTACTTATAACATTCTTTCCTAAGTGAAGGTGACATACTAGAATGATGGGCTTTGAATTTGGGCTCTATAGACTTTCCATTCTGATCTGTAACCAACTTTAGGTTGATTTGACACACATGGACTTTCCTATGCTAAAATGCTAAAGGATTTTCTGAACAACAATCCTTTACTATTTTTGCAAGCACAAGATCTATCTCTGCCTAACAAAAATTTATCTTCTGATGGATTCATCTAGTATCAACTGACTTTTTGATTTTAGTTTTTTGAGGCACCTTACATTCATATCTGGATTTTTTATAAAGCAAATACTTTTTTGCTAAAACAATCTCATGCTGTTGAATAGTAATAGGATAAAAACATGACAGATTATCAGAACCAAGCATAAGATCAAACCTAGGCATTTCATGGTGTATTACTTTAAAATGAAATACCGTATTCCCTAACTGGATAGGGATATGAGCAGAATATTTTGATATAATAGTTTTCGTATTGAATGTAAGCCTTACAAAGTCAGGGATCCACTTATCTTCTAGAATTACATGATACCTTGCCAAAGAGGCATCAGCACCTGTATCAAGCAGTGCATCCAAACTGTAGGGTTTAAAACATGGAAATTTAATCTGAATTTCACATATAGGATTAGTAGTAGAATTAACAGAAATATGATTAATGTGATTACTACTATCCATCATATGATTACTTTCTATTTGATCAACAACTTGAATTAATTCAGCTTCAAAGAGAGTTTCTTCTTCATCTTCTTCAGCTTCTTCTCTCATTAAGGCTTCTAATTCTATTTGAGCTCTTTTGAGAAATGCTTGAAGAGTAGCAATGCATTTGGTACGCCATTGTCTTCTTTTAGCATTTGCAGGATTAGCAAATAAATTAGTTTGTACTTCTTTTCCTTTTCCTGAAGCAAAATTATGTTTACTAAATTGCTGTTGAAGCATATTTTTCTGTTGCTGGAGTTGTTCAAGCTGACTTATATATCTTTTCTCAGTATTCATTATTTGTTGTTCTAGAAACATTTTCTCAGAAAACATATATACATGCAAACTATCATATTTATCCTTTAAATTTTGTAACTGCTGTGACAGACTTAGACTATCTGAGAACTAGCTAGAGTGCATATTTATTTGAAAACCTATTTCTGAATCAAAATCTGATGATTCTGTATCAAAACTTTCTTCTTCCTGAACCATATTTATATCATACTCATTATCAGACTCATATTCTATATCTGATTCAAATTCAACACTATTATCTAAAATATATACATAATCATCTTCATTTATCTGATGACTTTCTAAGAAATTTACTTCCTTAGATTTTTCTAACTTTTGAGGACATTTATTAGCATAGTGATTTCCTTGACAAAGGAAACACTTGACAGGCTTTTTCTGATATCCATATTTCCTTTTTCTGAACATCTTTTTCTTCTGAAATGGCTTTCTAGCTTTTTCTTTAAACCAACTTTTCTTTGGTTTTGATCTTCTATACTGCTGAGGGCTACAAGCACATTTATCTAACTATTTTTTCCTTCTAGATTTGTGATACTGATAGACATCTGTACAACCAAATCTATCATCAATGGAATTACAAAACTTTACACCAAGTTGTTTGTGAAATCTCATAGTTTCTTTATGAGTTCTCCGTTCATCACACAGCTTTTGATTAGCTCTATGAATATACTGATTTATTCTACCAAATGAAAATGTAGAATATTGTTCTCCCATAGCAGCTTTATATTTATCTAAGAAATACTGGGGAAAGGATTCAATATATCTAACCTTGAAGGTAGGATTAAACATTTCACCAGAAGCATAGAATAGATTTTCCATATGACACATATATTCCTTTAGTCTACTCATGTCACATAATTGTGCATGCAAAAACTTAGATCTATTTGCTTCTCTTTCATCATCAATAACTCCCACAAACTCAGCATAAATAGCTTGACAGAGGCAAGGTACAGGTTCATCATGATTGATGATGTTGGCTTTGTAGGTAACATTACTAGCATCCCACCAATCTTTAATATTACCAATAAATCCATTGACTATCTGTTGTGCAATAGTCTTTGGATCTCTTTTCAAACCATACATTTGAACACTAGCCCATGCAAGCATTGCTTGACACATCTGTTTCCTTTTGGCAGGTGATTCACAATTGAATTTCCAAAAGAAAGGCTGTAATCCAAGAGTTTTGATCTGTGCATCTAATGGTGGTTTTGATGATGATTCACCATCTAAAAAATAACTATATTTTTCAGGGTCATCTATCTTTGCCATTCCTATTCTGAATGCTTTATTTATTTCTAGATTAGGTGACTTTATACTAATAGTCTTTACAATACTTGACGATATACTTTCCTCTTTTTCTATTTTCTCAGCTTGATCCCAACATATAATTCTAGCAATAGTCGGAGACTAACCTATTGACTATATTTCTTGTGTAGAGCTACTGGGCAACATGGCTAAATGTTGCTGCTGAGAAGAGACTTCTCTATTTAGCAAATCTATCCCACTAGACACATCATGTATAACAGTCTCTATAGAGGAAATTTCAGCTCTTATTTCAACTTGACTATGTGCTATGTCTGCATTACCAAGCACTATTGTATCTATCTTCTTTTCTGCTTCTTCCTACTTCTGCACTATGGTTTGTGCTGCTCTATCTATTTTTGTGGTTATCTGATTAGCATATACACCAGCATTAGAATCAATGATTTTCAAGGCTTTAACCAGTTCACCTTTTTGATACTATTCTCTACTTTTCAACATGACAAAAATCTAATCAAGACTATTCTGAATACTATTGACCTCAGAGTTCAGACATTTGGTAGCAACATTATTCCAATTCATAAGTCTGACTTTTGTAGGTTGTTTTAGACTTCGATCAGCATTTCTAACATAGTACATCTGAGCACAAGTTTTACCATCAGGTGAGTATTAGTTAAAATTAGTAGGCTTTGGAAATCCTTTCTCTGTATAAGACTCATCATCCTAGGGAGTCTTCCAGACATGACCTTCTTCATCACCAGACTTAGATGAAGATTCCATATGCACTTTTCTTTTATAGGCTAAGAGATTTTTATTCTTCTCAAAGAGTTTATGTAATGCTGTATCTCTTTTGGCCATATGGATATGCACTTGACTTTGTTTTTTCAAGATTTGTTTATAGTCTGGGCAATAGAAAGAATCTATTTGTGGATCATGTATCTTCTGAGCATGAAGACATTCCTTTGGAAAGGATAGAGAGGAGGAATTCGATCTACTGGGTGTAGTATCAAAACTGATAACATCTTTATCTTTAGTTTCTTTAATAGATGTGGCTCTGACTAGAGACTTATGAGCTGGCTGGATGAAATCAATATCAACTAACCATTTCTTAGGAAAATAGATTTGAGACCAATCAACAGCTTCAATTTGTAACACTTGACTTTGAGGTGATGCTCGACACACCACACTTTTGACAGGCACAGGTGTATGCTTAATAGTAGGAGCAAGGGTATTGGTCAAGTGATACAAAATTTGATATTGGACAGCTAAGGGACAATAACTAACAATCATGTAGAGACCAAAGGTTTGCAAGAAGAGTTTAAAAATCTTATTCAGATTCATCTCTTGATAGATAGCAATAGGATAACTAGGATAGACTATCATATAGACAAGGCCAGCATGTAATCCTGTTTATATAGTAGCTTGGAGGCAAGCAGTGAATGACATATGATGATTATCTAATAGGCAAGCCAAATAATTGACATTTAGACCTTTACGGAATAGAAGTTGAATTCCTATAGAAATAACACCTATGTGTAAGAACTTATATTTCCTCTGAGCTTTAAGCTCAGTAATAGCTTTATCATCTAAAATTTGCAAAAAATATTTATCTTGGGCATTATTTTGAATTTTTAGTGTATTTTCTACAGTCTTAAACATAGTACGAGCTAAGAGATTAAAGGAGGGTAAATTAGCATAAATCTCAGAAGGCTTTAATCTAGGCAATATCCATTCAAGACTGGGATTTGATTCTTCAATGTCCAGAGTTTCTGAGTTAATAGCATTTTCTCCTAATTTAGTAAGACTACATGTCTCAGAGGTACCTGGTAAACTAGCTACAGGCTGATCCAGAGCTTCCATAGTTCCGCTTATTGTCAGTACTTAATCGGATCCACGAATGCCTATCTGTCAGCTTGATGGGACCTCGCCACTTCCCTATCTTCAGTGGAGTTTTGAACGCGATACCAGACTAAAGAGACAGACTAACAGACCAAGAAAAAGAGACAAGTAATAGAATTTATAACAGAGAGAATAGGAAACTCATAAGTAAAACAATAACATGTCAGAGAATCATAACTCTAGCTCTGATACCATTATATGCACTGATTCCAGCAGTAAGTGGAGACCAACCTATTGATTGTATTTCTTGTGTAGAGCTATGGGGCAAAGCACTGGGAAACATAGCTAAATGTTGCTGCTGAGAAGAGACTTCTCTATTCAACAAATCTATCCCACTAGACACATCATGTATAGCAGTCTCTATAGAGGAAATTTCAGCTCTTATTTCAACTTGACTATGTGTTATGTCTGCATTACCAAGCACTATTGTATCTATCTTCTTTTCTGCTTCTTCCTACTTCTGCACTATGGTTTGTGCTGCTCTATCTATTTTTGTGGTTATCTGATTAGCATATACACCAGCATTAGAATCAATGATTTTCAAGGCTTTAACCACTTCACCTTTTTGATACTATTCTCTACTTTTCAACATGACAAAAATCTAATCAAGACTATTCTGAATACTATTGACCTCAGAGTTCAGACATTTGGTAGCAACATTATTCCAATTCATAAGTCTGACTTTTGTAGGTTGTTTTAGACTTCGATCAGCATTTCTAACATAGTACATCTGAGCACAAGTTTTACCATCAGGTGAGTATTAGTTAAAATTAGTAGGCTTTGGAAATCCTTTCTCTGTATAAGACTCATCATCCTAGGGAGTCTTCCAGACATGACCTTCTTCATCACCAGACTTAGATGAAGATTCCATATGCACTTTTCTTTTATAGGCTAAGAGATTTTTATTCTTCTCAAAGAGTTTATGTAACGCTGTATCTCTTTTGGCCATATGGATATGCACTTGACTTTGTTTTTTCAAGATTTGTTTATAGTCTGGGCAATAGAAAGAATCTATTTGTGGATCATGTATCTTCTGAGCATGAAGACATTCCTTTGGAAAGGATAGAGAGGAGGAATTCGATCTACTAGGTGTAGTATCAAAACTGATAACATCTTTATCTTTAGTTTCTTTAATAGATGTGGCTCTGACTAGAGACTTATGAGCTGGCTGGATGAAATCAATATCAACTAACCATTTCTTAGGAAAATAGATTTGAGACCAGTCAAAAGCTTCAATTTGTAACACTTGACTTTGAGGTGATGCTCGACACACCACACTTTTGACAGGCACAGGTGTATGCTTAATAGTAGGAGCAAGGGTATTGGTCAAGTGATACAAAATTTGATATTGGACAGCTAAGGGACAATAACTAACAATCATGTAGAGACCAAAGGTTTGCAAGAAGAGTTTAAAAATCTTATTCAGATTCATCTCTTGATAGATAGCAATAGGATAACTAGGATAGACTATCATATAGACAAGGCCAGCATGTAATCCTGTTTACATAGTAGCTTGGAGGCAAGCAGTGAATGACATATGATGATTATCTAATAGGCAAGCCAAATAATTGACATTTAGACCTTTACGGAATAGAAGTTGAATTCCTATAGAAATAACACCTATGTGTAAGAACTTATATTTCCTCTGAGCTTTAAGCTCAGTAATAGCTTTATCATCTAAAATTTGCAAAAAATATTTATCTTGGGCATTATTTTGAATTTTTAGTGTATTTTCTACAGTCTTAAACATAGTACGAGCTAAGAGATTAAAGGAGGGTAAATTAGCATAAATCTCAGAAGGCTTTAATCTAGGCAATATCCATTCAAGACTGGGATTTGATTCTTCAATGTCCAGAGTTTCTGAGTTAATAGCATTTTCTCCTAATTTAGTAAGACTACATGTCTCAGAGGTACCTGGTAAACTAGCTACAGGCTAATCCAGAGCTTCCATAGTTCCGCTTATTGTCAGTACTTAATCGGATCCACGAATGCCTATCTGTCAGCTTGATGGGACCTCGCCACTTCCCTATCTTCAGTGGAGTTTTGAACGCGATACCAGACTAAAGAGACAGACTAACAGACCAAGAAAAAGAGACAAGTAATAGAATTTATAACAGAGAGAATAGGAAACTCATAAGTAAAACAATAACATGTCAGAGAATCATAACTCTAGCTCTGATACCATTATATGCACTGATTCCAGCAGTAAGTGGAGACCAACCTATTGATTGTATTTCTTGTGTAGAGCTATGGGGCAAAGCACTGGGAAACATAGCTAAATGTTGCTGCTGAGAAGAGACTTCTCTATTCAACAAATCTATCCCACTAGACACATCATGTATAGCAGTCTCTATAGAGGAAATTTCAGCTCTTATTTCAACTTGACTATGTGTTATGTCTGCATTACCAAGCACTATTGTATCTATCTTATTTTTTGCTTCTTACTGCTTCTGCACTATGGTTTGTGCTGCTCTATCTATTTTTGTGGTTATCTGATTAACATATACACCAGCATTAGAATCAATTATTTTCAAGGCTTTAACCACTTCACCTTTCTAATACTGTTCTATACTTTTCAACATGACAGAAATCTGATCAAGACTATTCTGAATACTATTTACCTTAGAGTTTAGACATTTGGTAGCAACATTATTCCAGTTCATAAGTTTGACTTTTGTAGGTTGTTCTAAACTTCGATCAACATTTCTAACATAGTACATCTAAGCACGAGTTTTAGCATCAGGTGAGTATTGGTTAAAATCAACAGGCTTTGGAAATCCTTTCTCTGTATAAGACTCATCATCTTGGGGAGTCTTCCAGACATGACCTTCTTCATCACCAGACTTAGATGAAGATTCCATATGCACTTTACTTCTCTAGGCTAATAGCTTTTTATTCTTCTCAAAGAGTTTTTGTAACTTTGTATCTCTTTTGGACATATGGATATGCACTTGACTTTGGTTTTTCAATATTTGTTTACAGTCTGGGCAATAGAAAGAAACTATTTGTGGATCATGTATCTTCTGAGCATGAAGACATTCCTTTGGAAAGGATAGAGAGGAGGAATTGGATATGCTGGGTGTAGTATCAAAACTGATAACAGCTTTATCTTTAATTTCTTTAATAGATGTGGCTCTGGCTAGAGACTTACCGGCTGGCTGGATGAAATCAATATCAACTAACCATTTCTTAGGAAATTAGATTTGAGACCAATCAACAGCTTCAGTTTGTAACACTTGAATTTGAGGTGATGCTCGACACACCACGCTTTTGCCAGTGGCAGGCATATGCTTAATAGCAGGAGCAAGGGTATTGGTCAAGCGATACAAAATTTGATATTGGACAGCTAAGGAGCAAGAACCAGCAATCATGTAGAGACCAGAGGTTTGCAAGAAGAGTTTAAAAATCTTATTTAGATTCATCACTTGATGGATAGCAATAGGATAATTAGGATAGACTGTCGTATAGACAGGGCTAGCATGTAATCCTATTTGCATAGTAGCTTGGAGGCAAGTAGTGAACGACATATGAGGATTATCCAATAGGCAAGCCAAACAACTGACATTTAGACCTTTACGGAATAGAGGATGAATTCCTATAGAAATAGCACCTATGTGTAAGAACTTATATTTCTTCTGAGCTTTAAGCTTAGTAATAGCTTCATCATCTAAAATTTGTAGAAAATATTTATCTTGGGCATTATTCTAAATTTGTAGTGTATTTTCTATATTCTTAAACATAGTACGAGCTAAGAGATAAAGGAGGGTAAATTATCATAAATCTGAGAAGGCTTTAATCTAGGCAATATCCATTCAGGACTGGGATTTGATTCTTCAATGTGTAGAGTTTCTGAGTTAATAGCATATTCTCCTAATTCAGCAAGAGTACATGTCTCAGAGGTACCTAGTAAACTAGCTGCAGGCTGATCCAGAGCTTCCATAGTTTCGCTTATTGTCAGTACTTAATCGGATCCACGAATACCTATCTATTGGCTTGATGGGACCTCGCCACTTCCCTATCTTTAGCGGAGTACTGAATGCGATACCGGACCAAATAGACAGACTAACAGACCAAGTAAAAGAGACAAGTAATAGAATTTATAATAGAGAGAATAGCAAACTCATAAATAAAACAATATCATGTCAGAGAATCCTAACTCTGGCTCATATACCATTGAATGCTCAGGATCTTCTTAAATTTCACTTTCTTATTATATTCAAACCCAAATACAAGAGTATTGCACTAAGCAGACTAAGATTTCAAGATACAAGACTAGACTTAGGACTTTCTAAGACTCAAATAAGACTCAACTCGAGATCTCATGACATTAGACTTTACTTAGACACTACTAGCACTTGCTATGAGCTTCAACTCGAGATGCCTATAACCCACATGTTAATCGCATCTTTTGTCTCAACTGTGGAGGCCACCGCTTTGTGATAACCATCGATCTCTCTTTCCAAATGCTATATAAAGGAGAGTTCAACTCATAATGCACTAATTCCATTCAATGCTCAGGATCTTCTTAAATTGCACTTTCTTATTATATTCAAATCCAAATACAAGAGTATTGCGCTAAGCAGACTAAAATTTCAAGATACAAGACTAGACTTAGGACTTGCTAAGACTCAAATAAGACTCAATTCAAGATCTCATGACACTAGACTTTACTTAGACACTACTAGCACTTGCTATGAGCTTCAACTTGAGATGCCTATAACTCACCCGAACTCTCCTTTATATAGCATTTGGAAAGAGAGATCGACGGTTATCACAAAGCGGTGGCATCCACGATTGAGACAAAATATGTGATTAACATGTGGGTTATAGGGCCCACTATGCACCAACTCACCAAAATTAAACTAAAGCAAAGCTACAGTGACATAAAGTAATGTCAACATGGCTGACATAATACTGCCTTTGGTAGTGGTGTGGTCCATGAATATTTAAAGAGAGATATAGTGCTCTCAACTCACTATCACAGACAGACCCCATGACTACTCATCATCATTAAATTCATAGGATCCAACTGGGGAATATGATGAGTCATCATCATCAGGATCATGAGTCTCTTTTGATTCTGAGGGATGATCCATGTACATTGTAGAAGGTATTATACATTGTCTTCCATCAGGAGTTACTAGAAAGATAGCCGTATGTGAAACAGTCATTGTCCACCATATGGATGCAACTGGTCTTGCAACTTTAATTTGTGCATGTCTATTGTAATGGTGATTCTGAACTAGATGTAAACCAAAAGAAACATAAAAAGGAATACGTAAAGCAATAAATACATTCCTTAGCATGGCAGGACTAATATTAACAAAATAGGTAGTAGAGGCTATTCGAGGCATAGCATAATCCAGAAACTCAAACATGTAATCACGCATGTCTCTTGATTCCCAATAATTCTCTGTGGCTGGATTGAAAGCAGGCCAGAATGTAAACCAAGTGAAATGAAACTTGGTTCTTTTCCTATAAAGCATTCTGATCAAGGGATTATTTTTGCCAAGGAGTTCAGGATTATTTACTGGCTTGTTCAACAGGATGGTCTGCGTTGTATGTTGATTATCAATTTCAGCATAGTGAGATGTCCAAGCAATATTATGACAAGTCACAGAATCAACATCTGCATATGATTGAGTTGTGAGGTGATTCATTTCATTTTCCAGTTGATTTTGAACAAAAGGTCTTGAATGCCAAAGGTGTTCATGAAATTCATCTCGGACCTCTGTTGTTATTGTCATGATCTTTTTATCTTGATAATATTCTCGAGTGAGAATATCAGCTAGAGAATTTTTCTTACCTTGAATATGTTCAACTGAAAAATAAAAATCAGATAGACAGGTAGCCCACCTGATCAATTTGCTTACAGACCCTTTCTTCAGATTTTCTATTGAATTCAGTATGCTCATAAAATTTTTCAGATCTGAACTAATAATAAATCTTTCAAATCTCACAAAGAACATGAAAGCTTGAATGACTCTGATTACTGCAAGAATTTCTTTGTGAGTAAAATGATAGTTGATCTGTGCCTTTTTGAAAGTACCTAAGGCTTACCTGCATGGTTTTTCTATACCATCTTCTAATCTGTCTTTCAATTCTACTCCCCAATACTGATCAGAAGCATCTGTTTCAATAATCTTTATTCCTTGACCTGGAAGCTACAAAGGAGGCAAAATAGAACATTTTTCTTTAATCCTTTTAACAGCATTAGTCATTTATACATTCCACGGAGGTGGAGATTTTGATAGTCTTTTATTCAACAAGATCCTATCCTGAGTAATCTAAAAATAGTGACCAGCTATATAATTTACACAACCCATAAATCTCTGCAACATTATTTTATCAGTTATAACATCAGGAAAATTTTGAATATTCTGCAACACATGTGGCTGAACTGTAACTTCTCTTGATCTGATGGTTATGCCTAATAAATCAATTTCATATTTAAAGGGAACCATTTTCTTGGCAGACAAAACCAAACCATTATCATACACAATCTGATAAAACTAATTTAAATGCTTTAAATGCTCTGCAGGACTTCTGCTAAAAAACTAGAATATCATCTATGTACACAATGATGAATTTACTGTAAGGAGCAAAGATTTCATTCATCATTTTTTGGAAGATGCTAGCTTCAATTTTTAATCCAAATGGAAGGACATTCCACTCATACTGACCAAAAGGAGTGATGAAAGTAGTTTTATACCTGTCTGCTTCATGAACCTGAATCTGCCAAAAACCTGATTTTAAATCAAATTTACTATATACTTTGCTTCCTGTTAATCTATGCAATATTTCATCTTTGGAGGGAATCAGATGTTAGACAAGAACAACATATTTGTTTAGAGGAATGTAATTGATAACTAATCTTTTCTTCCCTCTAACTTGCTCACTTCTCTTATTTACATAAAAAGCTTCACAACCCCATGGACTGTGAGAATCTCTAATTAAACCTTGAGCTTTTAATTCCTATATTTCCTTATAACATTCTTCCCTGAGTGAAGGTGACATACCAGAATGATGGGCTTTGAATTTAGGCTCTATAGACTTTCCATTATGATCTGTAACCAACTTTAGGTCGATTTGACACACATGGACTTTCCTGTGCTTGCAAAAATAGTAAAGGATTGTTGTTCAGAAAATCCTTTAGCATTTTAGCTTATAAAATTAGGGTTTGTACATAATAAGGGTCTAGAAAATTGGGGTTTAATAAATTGCAATTTTTCAAATAATTAGGGCCTATGACATTAATTTTTGATGTATAATTAAGGCTTACAATATCATGGTTTGAAGCATATTTAGGGCTTACAAAATTAGGGGTTACAGTGTTTGAGGATCTTGAATTCTTTTTCAAATGCCATTTGCAATTTATCCTATGAGGCATTATTACTTGGTGTGTTTGTTTACCAATCAATAGCCACCCCTTTGAGTGTGGATAGCAAAGACTACAACCATGACATTCGTATATTTGCCCTGCACCATGTCTTCAAATCCATCACCAATAAACTTCAACAACTTTTTTCTCTCTAAAGTTGGATTAGGTAGAGTGCCTATGGTTGTGGGCCTTGTGGTTTTGATGTGGCTCTTTGGTACGATCCTCCTATTTAGGAAGCACTGTGTTGGACGTTCTTATACTCTCTTAGCACTATTAGACACGTCACTATACTTGACCCTTCCTTTAGCCACAATGATGTGCATGCTACTTTGCTCACCGTTAGGTTCCATTCTTGCATTGCTCGCTCCAACTTGTCATATAGTCTGCCCTAGCGTTCTCTGCTAAAGGGTTTGATGAACGTGACCCCTTTGAAGTGAAGAAGTCTTGTTAAACCTATGGTATACTTGTTGGTGATACGTCAACTTGTGGGAAAATGGTTGGTGGTAGTGGTTCTTGCAATGGTAAATGACTATCATGCTACTTGTCAATATCTTTGTGGTAGAGGGAGGAGTAAATGTCTAAGATTCCTATATGATATCCATATGACCTTTGTTTTGTTCTCCTTTAAGACACCTCACCTACCTATTGATTGGTTGAATGTTCATATTGGGGCAGGTCCTTTCACTTTCCATTACTCAGATGGATCAGTGGTTTCCATTACTCAAATGCGTCACTCAAATGGATCATTTTCATTACTCAGGAGGATTAGTGGGATGGTGGACATCCAGTGGGATGGTGGACATCCATTACAATTTCACTCCCATATAGACATTTAATGATTCATTTTTGAGTGAACATCTTATCTAAAAAAATAATGTCACTCATGGATAAACTTTTTATCAAAAAAGTCAATCACTCTGGGCAAACATCTTATTTAAAAGGGATGATACAAATTGGAAATCAAGGAATGACATTTGATGCTTATTTATTGCAAAGGTTGGTGGGGATAGGACAAATTTATCTTACCGACAACCAAACCTCCTACCTCTACTTGTAACTCATCGGCCTAACACTCACATCTCTAACTAATTTACCTAGGATTCACCTACACCTATATATAATAAACCTACCATTCACATACACCTATTTGTTCTTCCATTAAAACATATCACTACCTTTATAGACATAAAAATGGGTATATGATATAATGGAAAACCCCTTGCTCATCCTGTGGTCCTCAATCCATTATTATCAGATCATTCATATTACGTTAGAGATATATCCATTTGTCTAGATCTGCTCATTTAATCCAATATGGTTGTGTGGAGTTAAGTTGATCCTAAATTCAATAATATTGATTGTAGGCACAATTAGATATTAGTATATGTATGTTGAGGGTGACTATCTATAGTCACCAACTCAATGACAATATAAATAGACGGGGGCCCTCTCTCTTGTTTTGATCATTCATGCATGCATCTTCTATATCTCTATAGGTATTTGCCTCTACTTCCATATATAGATAGGGAGTTTGGTTGGGGTCAAAGAGGGGGAAGTGGACAAGGGGGAGGGATGCAAAATTTTATATTTGGTAGAATTTACCATCTATTATAGTTAAGCCTAACCCAATCCATGTTTAAGCTAGTCTGACTAACTAATAACTAGTTGTTAATTATAACAACTAAACTCATTGTCTGTGCTAGCCCTATTGGCTAATGACTACAATAACCAATTACTAATTTTTAAGGTTCGAGCGAGTTTGCTTAACTATTATGTATAATAAATATAATAACTATTTTTTTAGGGTTTTACCTAGCCTAAATCCCTATTCAAGATAGCCCAACTAACTAATCTAGCATAATGGAATGAAAACCACCAATCGAAATTAATCCATCCAAAATTTGGTCCACTAAAATAAATGTCAGTCCATCCAAAATACATCTCATCATGCTTTCTTGGGCTTGATTAATGCGACCCCTTTGAAGTGAAGAAGTCTTGTTAAACCTATGGTATATTGGTTGGTGGTGGTGGTTATTGCAGTGGTAAATGACTATCATGATGCTTGTCAATGTCTTTGTGTTAGAGGGAGGAGTCAATGTCTAAGATTCTCATCTACTATCCATATGCCCTCTATTTTGTTCTCCTTTAAGACACCTCACCTATCTATTGATTGGTTGGATGTTTGTATTGGGGTAGCTCCTTTCACTTTCCATTACTCAGATAGATCAATGGTTTCCATTACTCAAATGCATCACTCAAATGGATCATTTTCATTACTCAGGTGGATTAGTGGGATGGTGGACATCCATTTATAACTTCACTCCCATATAGACATTTAATGATTCATTCTCAAGTAAACATCTTATCTGATAAAATAATGTCACTTGTAGACAAATTTTTATCAAAAAAGTCATTCAATCTGGGCAAACATCTTATTTGAAAGGGATGATATAAAATGAAAATCAAGGAATGACATTTGATGCTTATTTATTGCAAAGGTTGGTGGGGATAGGTCAAATTTATCTTATCATTCTGAAAAGTGTGCAACATCCATCTTGGTCTGTCCATGTTGCTCTAGACTCCTCAACCATGACAAACAAGAAAGGGTTAGACCTTTAGGCACATAAGGTCATTTATGCCTGTCAACCATCAACACACCTTCATCTATAGATATAGCTGGCACTTGCACTCAATTGATTACATGATGAAGATATAGAAGTTCAATTTTACAAAACTCACACTTTGATTCCTTTACAAATAAGGATTTAGCATCAAGTATGCCCAACACCTCATCCAAATGTCTCATATGCTCCTCCTAATCCTTGATAAATATTAATATGTCAACAAATAATATTAAGACAAATTTCCAGAGCTAGTTATTGAACACCCAGTTCATGCAAGATTGAAATGTTGTAGGAGCATTGGTTAAACCAAAGGCCATAACCATGAACTTGAAATTCCCAAAGTGATATCTAAAAGCAATCCTCTCTATGTCCTCCTCATGAACCCTTATCTGATGATACCTTGATCTCATATCTATCTTTGAGAAGTAGACAACATAGTACTGACCTTTTTTACCAAAACAACAAAAGATGCAAATGGGCTTTTGCTTGGACAAATATGTCCCATCCCCATGAGATCCTTGATTGCTTTTTCAACCTCATTTTTATCTCTTTTTGGATGTCGATAAGGAGTGGTGATGATATGGTTTACTCCATCGTCTGTCTCTATCACACACATAATGCCTCTTGAAGGAGGCCTCTCGAGAGGTAAACCACTGAAAACCTTAATTCACTTGGTAAGCAAAGCTTGCACATCAAGGTGATAACTTTTCTTTTCATGTTTGAGAATTGTAGGCAGGTTGATACAGTCTACTGCCCACTCAAATTGATCATGTTGAATCAACCTCTCTAACCTTTTATAGGAGACAACATGTGGATGTCCTTTTGACACCCCTTTTAACACCACTTTCTTCCCTTCTAATTAAAATCTCAGTTCCATAGTCTGAAAGTTTAAGATGATCTCCTCCAAATATCAAAACCACTGAATGCCAAGTACTACATCTATGTCACCAATGCTTACAACATAGAAATCATATTTGAATTCACAATGACCCAATTTTAGACTCATTTGGGGTATCATTTTAGTGCATGTAAGGGTGAAACCAAAGACCATTACTTTGAATCCATCAACCTCTTCAGTCTTGAGTCGTCTATGAGCCGCCACTTCAATAATAAAATTATGTGTTGCTCCAGTATCAGTTAATACAAAAACTCACTATAAAATTTTATGTCTTATAGCATTTACCATCTATTCTAGTCAAGCCCAAACCAATCCATGTTTGAGCTAGTCAGACTAATAAATAACTAGTTGCTAATTAGAACAACTAAACTCATTTTCTGAGCTAGCTCGATTCATTAATGATTGCTATAACCAATTACTAAATTTTAAGGTTTGAGCTAGCCTACCTAGATATTATGTATAATAATTATAATAACTATTTTTTCAAGGTTTGACTTAGCCTGAACCCCTTTTCAAGCTAGCCCAACTAACTAATCTAGCATAGCGGAATAGATACCACCAACTAAATATTAGTCCATCTAAAATTTGGTCCACTAAAATAAATGTCGATCCATCCAAAATCCATTTCATCAGAGTGTCTTGGGATTGATTAATGTGACCCCTTTGAAGTGAAGAAGTCTTGTTAAACCTATGGTATGATAGATGGTGATATGTCAACTTGTGGGAAACTGGTTGGTGTTAGTGGTTCTTGCAATGGTAAACAACTATCATGCTACTGGTAGAGGGAGGAGTCAATGTCTAAGATTACCATCTTCTATCCATATGTCCTCTATTTTGTTCTCTTTTAAGACAACTCAACTACCTATTGATTGGCTAGATGTTTATATTGGGGCAACTCCTTTCACTTTCCATTACTCAGATGGATCAGTGGTTTCCACTACTTAAATGCGTCACTCAAACGGATCATTTTCCTTACTAAAGTGGATTAGTGGGATGGTGGACATCCATTTATAATTTTACTCCCATCTCGACATTTAATGATTCAT
>JARHVA010003176.1:837500-847500 GCA_037957365.1 Torreya grandis
AAAGTAAAACACCATGAAATGCCTATGTTTGATCTTATGCTTGGTTCTAATAATCTATCATGTTTTTATCCTATTACTATTCAACAGCATGAGATTGTTTTAGCAAAAAAGTATTTGCTTTATAAAAAAGCCAGATATGAATGTAAGGTGCCTCAAAAAACTAAGATCAAAAATTCAGTTGATACTAGATGGATCTATCAGAAGATAAATTTTTGTCAGGCAGAGATAGATCCTGTGCTTGCAAAAATAGTAAAGGATTGTTGTTCAGAAAATCTTTTAGCATTTCAGCATAGGAAAGTCCATGTGTGTCAAATCAACCTAAAGTTGGTTACAGATCAGATGGAAAGTCTATAGAGCCTAAATTCAAAGCCCATCATTATGGTATGTCACCTTCACTCAGGGAAGAATGTTATAATAAAATACAGGAATTAAAAGCTTAGGGTTTAATTAGAGATTCTCACAGTCCATGGGGTTGTGATGCTTTTTATGTAAATAAGAGAAGTGAGCAAGTTAGAGGGAAGAAAAGATTAATTATCAATTACATTCCTCTAAACAAATATGTAGTTCCTGTCCAACATCCGATTCCCTCCAAAGATGAAATATTGCATAGATTAACAGGAAGCAAAGTATATAGTAAATTTGATTTAAAATCAGGTTTCTGGTAGATTTAGGTTCATGAAGCAGACAGGTATAAAACTACTTTCATCACTCTTTTTGGTCAGTATGAGTGGAATGTCCTTTCATTTGGATTAAAAACTGCACCTAGCATCTTTTAGAAAATGATGAATGAAATCTTTGCTCCTTACAGTAAATTCATCATTGTGTACATAGATGATATTCTAGTTTTTAGCAGAAATCCTGCAGAGCATTTAAAGCATTTAAATTAGTTTTATCAGATTGTGTATGATAATGGTTTGGTTTTGTCTACCAAGAAAATGGTTCCCTTTAAAGATGAAATTGATTTCTTAGGCATAACCATCAGATCAGGAGAAGTTACAGTTCAGCCACATGTGTTACAGAATATTCAAAATTTTCCTAATGTTATAATTGATAAAACAATGTTGCAGAGATTTTTGGTTTGTATAAATTATATAGCTAGTCACTATTTTTAGATTGCTCAGGATAGGATCTTGTTTAATAAAATATTTTCAAAATCTCCACCTCTGTGGAATGAAGAAATGAGTAATGTTGTTAAAAGGATTAAAGAAAAATGTTCTGTTTTGCCTCCTTTGCAGCTTCCAAGTCATGGAATAAATATTATTGAAACAGATGCTTTTGATCAGTATTGGGGAGCAATGTTGAAAGAAAGATTAGAAGATGGTATAGAAAAACCATGCAAGTATGCCTCAGGTACTTTCAAAAAGGCCCAGGTCAACTATCATTCCACTCACAAAGAAATTTTTGCAGTAATCAAAGCCATTCAAGCTTTCATGTTCTTTGTGAGATCTGAAAGATTTATTGTTAAATCAGATCTAAAATTTTTTATGAGCATACTAAATTCAACAGACAATCTGAAGAAAGGGTCTGTAAGCAGATTGATCAAGTGGGCTACCTATCTATCTGGTTTTGATTTTTTAGTTGAACATATTCAAGGTAAGAAGAATTCTCTAATTGATTTTCTCACTCAAGAATTTTATCAAGATAAAAAGATCATGACAATAACAATAGAGGTTCGAGATGAATTTCATGAACACCTTTGGTGTTCAAGACCTTCTATTCAAAATCAACAGGAAAATGAAATGAATCGCCTCATAGCTCAATCGTATGCAGATGATGATTCTGTGAGTTGTCATAATATTGCCTGGACATCTCACTATGCCAAAATTGATAATCAACATACAACACAGACCATCCTATTGAACAAGCCAAGAAATAATCCTAAACTCCTTGGTAAAAATAATCCCTTGATCATAATGCTTTATAGGAAAAGAACCAAGTTTCATTTCACTTGGTCTACATTCTGGCCTGCTTTCAATCCAGCCACAGAGAATTATTCGGAATCACGAGACATGAGTGATTACATGTTTGAGTTTCTAGATTATGCTATGCCTCGGATAGCCTCTACTGCCTATTTTGTTAATATTAATCCTGGCATGCTAAGGAATGTATTTATTACTTTACGTATTCCTTTTTATGTTTCTTTTGATTTGCATCTAGTTCAGAATCACTAGTACAATAGACATGCACATATTGAAGTTACAAGACCAGTTGCATCCATATGGCAGACAATGACTATTTCACATATGGCTATCTTTCTAGTAACTCCTGATGGAAGACTATGCAGAATACCTTTTACAATGCACATGGATCATCCGTCAGAATTAGAAGAGACTCATGATCCCGATGATGATGACTCATCATATTCCCCAGCTAAATCTTATGAATTTAATGATAACGACTAGTCATGGGGTCTGTCCGTGATAGTGAGTTGAGAGCACTATATCTCTCTTTAAATATTCGTGGACCACACCACTACCAAAGATGGTATTCTGTCAGCCGTTTCGACATTACTTTATGTCACTATAGCTTTTCTTTAGTTTACTTTTGGTGTGTCGGTGCGTAGTGGGCCCTATAACCCACATGTTAATCGCATCTTTTGTCTCAACTGTGGATGCCACCGCTTTGTGATAACCATCGATCTCTCTTTCCAAATGCTATATAAAGGAGAGTTCGGGTGAGTTATAGGCATCTCGAGTTGAAGCTCATAACAAGTGCTAGTAGTGTCTAAGTAAAGTCTGGTGTTGTGAGATCTCGAGTTGAGTCTTAACAAGTCCTAAGTCTAGTCTTGTATCTTGAAATCTCAGTCTGCTTAGCGCAATACTCTTGTATTTGGATTTGAATATAATAAGAAAGTGTGATTTAAGAAGATCCTGAGCATTGAATGGAATCATTATATGCACTGATTCCATTCAATGCTCAGGATCTTCTTAAATCACACTTTCTTATTATATTCAAATCCAAATACAAGAGTATTGCGCTAAGCAGACTGAGATTTCAAGATACAAGACTAGACTTAGGACTTGCTAAGACTCAAATAAGAATCAACTCGAGATCTCACGACACCAAAATTTACTTAGACACTACTAGCACTTGCTATGAGCTTCAACTTGAGATGCCTATAACTCACCTAAACTCTCCTTTATATAGCATTTGGAAAGAGACATCGATGGTTATCACAAAGTGGTGGCATCCATGGTTGAGACAAAAGATTCGATTAACATGTGGGTTATAGGGCCCACTACGCACCGACTCACCGAAAGTAAACTAAAGCAAAGCTACAGTGACATAAAGTAATGTCAACATGGCCAACAGAATACCACCTTTGGTAGTGGTGTGGTCCATAAATATTTAAAGAGAGATATAGTGCTCTCAACTCACTATCATGGATAGACCCCGTGACTAGTTGTCATCATTAAATTCATAGGATCCAACTAGGGAATATGATGAGTCATCATCATCAGGATCATGAGTCTCTTCTAATTATTATGAATGATCCATGTACATTGTAGAAGGTATTTTGCATAGTCTTCCATCAGGAGTTACTAGAAAGATAGCCGTATGTGAAACATTCATTGTCTGCCATATGGATGCAACTATTCTTGCAACTTCAATTTGTGCATGTCTATTGTACTGGTGATTCTGAACTAGATGCAAATCAAAAGAAACATAAAAAGGAATACCTAAAGCAATAAATACATTCCTTAGCATGGCAGGACTAATATTAACAAAATAGGCAGTAGAGGCTATCTGAGGCATAGCATAATCCAAAAACTCAAACATGTAATCACTCATGTCTCCTGATTCCCAATAATTCTTTGTGGCTGGATTGAAAGCAGGCCAGAATGTAGACCAAGTGAAATGAAACTTGGTTCTTTTCCTATAAAGCAATCTGATCAAGGGATTATTTTTGCTAAGGAGTTTAGGATTATTTCCTAGCTTGTTCAATAGGATGGTCTACATTGTATGTTGATTATCAATTTCGGCATAGTGAGATGTCCAGGCAATATTATGACAACTCACAGAATCAACATCTTCATACGATTGAGCTGTGAGGTGATTCATTTCATTATCCAGTTGATTTTGAATAGAAGGTCTTGAACACCAAAGGTGTTCATGAAATTCATCTCAGACCTCTGTTGTTATTGTCATGATCTTTTTATCTTGATAAAATTCTCGAGTGAGAAAATCAGCTAGAGAATTCTTCTTACCTTGAATATGTTCAACTGAAAAAGCAAAATCAGATAGATAGGTAGCCCACCTGATCAATCTACTTACAGACCCTTTCTTCAGATTGTCTGTTGAATTCAGTATGCTCATAAAATTTTTCAAATCTGATCTAACAATAAATCTTTCAGATCTCACAAAGAACATGAAAGCTTGAATGGCTTTGATTACTGCAAGAATTTCTTTGTGAGTAGAATGATAGTTGATCTGGGCCTTTTTCAAAAGTACCTAAGGCATACCTACATGGTTTTTCTGTACCATATTCTAATCTTTCTTTCAACACTGCTCCCCAATATTGATCAGAAGCATCTGTTTTAATAATCTTTATTCCTTAACTTGGAAGCTGCAAAGGAGGCAAAACAGAACATTTTTCTTTAATCCTTTTAACAACATTAGTCATTTCTTCATTCCACGAAGGTGGATATTTTGACAATCTTTTATTCAACAAGATCCTATCCTGAGCAATCTGAAAATAGTGACTAGCTATATAATTTACACAACCCAAAAATCTCTGCAACATTGTTTTATCAGTTATAACATTAGGAAAATTTTGAATATTCTGCAACACATGTGGCTGAACTGTAACTTCTCCTGATCTGATGGTTTTGCCAAAGAAATCAATTTCATCTTTAAAGGGAACCATTTTCTTGGCAGACAAAACCAAACCATTATCATACACAATCTGATAAAATTGATTTAAATTCTTTAAATGCTCTGTAGGACTTCTGCTAAAAACTAGAATATCATCTATGTACACAATGATGAATTTACTGTAAGGAGCAAAGATTTCATTCATCATGTTTTGGAAGATGCTAGGTGCAATTTTTAATCTGAATGGAAGGACATTCCACTCATACTGACCAAAAGGTGTGATGAAAGCAGTTTTATACCTGTCTGCTTCATGAACCTGAATCTGCCAGAAACCTGATTTTAAATTGAATTTACTATATACTTTGCTTCCTGTTAATCTATGCAATATTTCATCTTTGGAGGGAATCAGATGTTAGACAGGAACTACATATTTGTTTAGAGGAATGTAATTGATAACTAATCTTTTCTTCCCTCTAACTTGCTCACTTCTCTTATTTACATAAAAAGCTTCACAACCCCATGGACTGTGAGAATCTCTAATTAAACCCCGAGCTTTTAATTCTTGTATTTCCTTATAACATTCTTCCCTGAGTGAAGGTGACATACAAGAATGATGGACTTTGAATTTAGGCTCTATAGACTTTCCATTTTGATCTGTAACCAACTTTAGGTCAATTTGACACACATGGACTTTCCTATGCTGAAATGCTAAAGGATTTTCTAAACAACATTCCTTTACTATTTTTGCAAGCACATGATCTATCTCTACCTGACTAAAATTTATCTTCTGATGGATCCATCTAGTATCAACTGACTTTTTGATTTTAGTTTTCTGAGGCACCTTACATTCATATCTGGCTTTTTTATAATGCAAATACTTTTCTACTAAAACAATCTCATGCTGTTGAATAGTAATAGGATAAAAACATGACAGATTATCGGAACCAAGCATAAGATAAAACATAGGCATTTCATGGTGTATTACTTTAAAATGAAATACCGTATTCCCTAACTGGACAGGGATATGATTAGAAAATTCTGATATAATAGTTTTGGTATTGAATGTAAGCCTTACAAAGTCAGGGATCCACTTATCTTCTTTAATTGCATGATATCTTGCTAGAGAGGCATCAACACCTATATCAAGCAGTACATCCAAACTGTAGGGTTTAAAACCTGGAAATTTAATCTGAATTTCACATACAGGATTTGTAGTAGAATGAACAAAAATTTGATTAATGTGATTACTACTATCCATCATATGAGTACTTTCTATTTGATCAGCAACTTGTATTAATTCAACTTCAAAGAGAGTTTCTTCTTCATCTTCTTCAGCTTCTTCTCTCATTGAGGCTTCTAATTCTGTTTGAGCTCTTTTGAGAAATTCTTGAAGAGTAGAAATATGTTTGGTACGCCATTGTCTTCTTTAAGCATTTGCAGGATTAGCAAACAAATTAGTTTCTACTTCTTTTCCTTTTCCTGAAGTAAAATTTTGTTTACTAAATTGTTGTTGAAGCATATTTTTCTATTGCTGCAATTGTTCAAGCTGACTCATATATCTTTTCTCAGTATTCATTATTTGCTGTTCTAGAAACATTTTCTCAGAAAACATATGTACAGGAAAACTATCATATTTATCCTTTAAATTTTGTAACTGCTGTGACAGACTTAGACTATCTGAGAACTAGCTGGACTGCATATTTATTTGAAAACCTATTTTTGAATCAAAATTTGATGATTCTGTATCAAAACTTTCTTCTTCCTGAACCATATTTATATCATACTCATTATCAGACTCATATTCTATATCTGATTCAAATTTAGCACTATTATCTGTAATATATACATAATCATCTTCATTTACCTGATGACTTTCTAAGAAATTTACTTTCTTAGATTTTTTTGACTTTTGAGGACATTTATTAGCATAGTGATTTCCTTAACAAAGGAAACACTTGATAGGCTTTTTCTGATATCTATATTTCCTTTTTCTGAAAATCTTTTTCTTCTGAAATGGCTTTCGAGCTTTTTCTTTAAACCAACTTTTCTTTGGTTTTGATATTCTATAGTTCTGAGGGCTACAAGAACATTTATCTAACTACTTTTTCCTTCTAGATTTGTGATACTGATAGACATCTGTACAACCAAATCTATCATCAATGGAATTACAAAACTTTACACCAAGTTGTTTGTGAAATCTCATAGTTTCTTTATGAGTTCTCCGTTCATCACACAGCTTTTGATTAACTCTGTTAATATACTGATTTATTCTACCAAATGAAAATGTAGAATATTGTTCTCCCATAGCAACTTTATATTTATCTGAGAAATACTGGGGAAAGGATTCAATATATCTAACCTTGAAGGCAGGATTAAACATTTCACCAGAAGCATATAATAAATTTTCCATATGACACATATATTCCTTTAATCTACTCATGTCACATAATTGTGCACTCAAAAACATAGATCTATTTGCTTCTCTTTCATCATCAATAACTTCCACAAACTCAACATAAATAGCTTGACAGAGGCAAGATACAGGTTCATCATGATTGATGATATTGGCTTTGTAGGTAACATTACCAGCATCCCACCAATCTTTAATATTACCAATAAATCCATTGACTATCTGTTGTGCAACAGTCTTTGGATCTCTTTTCAAACCATACATTTGAACACTAGCCCATGAAAGCATTGCTTGACACATCTCTTTCCTTTTGGCAGGGGATTCACAATTGAATTTCCAAAAGAAAGGCTTTAATCCAAGAGTTTTTATTTGGGCATCTAATGGTGGTTTTGATGATGATTCACTATCTAAAAAATAACTATATTTTTTAGGGTCATCTATCTTTGCCATTCCTATTCTGAATGCTTTATTTATTTCTAGATTAGGTGACTTCATAATGATAGGCTTTACAATACTTGATGATATACTTTCCTCCTTTTCTATTTTCTCAACTTGATCCCAACCTATAATTCTAGCAGTAGGTGGAGACCAACCTATTGACTATATTTCTTGGGTAGAGCTACTAGGCAAAACACTGGGCAACATGGCTAAATGTTGCTGCTGAGAAGAGACTTCTCTGTTCAACGAATCTATCCCACTAGACACATCATTTATAGCAGTCTCTATAGAGGAAATTTCAGCTCTTCTTTCAACTTGACTATGTGCTATGTCTACATTACCAAGCACTATTGTATCTATCTTCTTTTCTGATTTTTCTTGCTTTTACACTATGGTTTGTGCTGCTCTATCTATTTTTGTGGTTATCTGATTAGCATATACACCAGCATTAGAATCAATGATTTTCAAGGCTTTAACCACTTAACCTTTCTGATACTGTTTTATACTTTTCAACATGACAAAATTCTAATCAAGACTATTCTAAATACTATTGACCTTAGAGTTCAGACATTTGGTAGCAACATTATTCCAATTCATAAGTCTAACTTTTGTAGGTTGTTCTAGACTTCGATAAGCATTTCTAACATAATACATCTAAGCACGAGTTTTACCATCAGGTGAGTATTGGGTAAAATCAGTAGGCTTTGGAAATCCTTTCTCTGTATAAGACTCATCATCCTAGGGAGTCTTCCAGACATGACCTTCTTCATCACCAGACTTAGATGAAGATTCCATATGCACTTTACTTCTATAGGCTAAGAGCTTTTTATTCTTCTCAAAGAGTTTCTGTAACTCTGTATCTCTTTTGGCCATATGGATAAGCACTTGACTTTGCTTTTTCAATATTTGTTTACAGTCTGGGCAATAGAAAAAATCTATTTGTGGATCATGTATCTTCTGAGCATGAAGACATTCCTTTGGAAAGGATAGAGAGGAGGGATTGGATCTGCTAGGTGTAGTATCAAAACTGATAATAGCTTTATCTTTAGTTTCTTTAACAGATGTGGTTCTGGCTAGAGACTTACGAGCTGGCTAGATGAAATCAATATCAACTAACCATTTCTTAGGGAATTGGATTTGAGACCAATCAACAGCTTTAGTTTGTAACACTTGACTTTGAGGTGACGCTTGACACACCACGCTTTTGCCAGGCGTAGGCGTTTGCTTAACAGTAGGAGCAAGGGTATTGGTCAAGCGATACAAAATTTGATATTGGATAGCTAAGGGATAAGAACCAGCAATCATGTAGAGACCATAGGTTTGCAAGAAGAATTTAAAAATCTTATTCAGATTCATCTCTTGATGGATAGCAACAGGATAATTAGTATAGACTATCGTATAGACAGGGCCAGCATGTAATCCTGTTTGCATATCAGCTTGGAGGCAAGTAGTAAATGACATATGACGATTATCTAATAGGCAAGCCAAACAACTAACATTTAGACCTTTATGGAATAGAGGATGAATTCCTATAGAAATAGCACCTATGTGTAAGAACTTATATTTCTTCTGAGCTTTAAGCTCAGCAATAGCTTTATCATCTAAAATTTGCAAAAAATATTTATCTGGGACATTATTATGAATTTGCAGTGTATTTTCTATAGTCTTAAATGTAGTACGAGCTAAGAGATTAAAGGAGGGTAAATTAGCATAAATCTCAGAAGGCTTTAATCTAGGCAATATCCATTCAGGACTGGGATTTGATTCTTCAATGTCCAGAGTTTCTGAGTTAATAGCATTTTCTCCTAATTCAGTAAGAGTACATGTCTCAGAGGTACCTGGTAAACTAGCTACAGGTTGATCCAGAGCTTCCATAGTTCTGCTTATTGTCAGTACTTAATCAGATCCACAGACGCCTATCCGTCAGCTTGATGGGACCTCGCCACTTCCCTATCTTGAGCATTGTACTGAATGTGATACCAGACCAAATAGACAAACTAACAGACCAAGTAAAAGAGACAAGTAATAGAATTTATAATAGAGAGAATAATAAACTCATAAGTAAAACAATAACATGTCAGAGAATCCTAACTCTGGCTCTGATACCATTATATGCACTAATTCCATTAAATGCTCAGGATCTTAAATCACACTTTCTTATTATATTCAAATCCAAATACAAGAGTATTGCGCTAAGTAGACTGAGATTTCAAGATACAAGACTAGACTTAGGACTTGCTAAGACTCAAATAAGACTCAACTCGAGATCTCATGACACCAGACTTTACTTAGACACTATAGCACTTGCTATGAGCTTCAACTTGAGATGCCTATAAC
>JARHVA010003176.1:852500-992500 GCA_037957365.1 Torreya grandis
TCAAGATCTTAGGATCTTGGATAGAAGATATTCAACATGTATAAGGTCAATAAGTAAAAAAGTACCTAAAACAAGATCAACATTCAACATTGGATCAGATTAAAGATTTAATTATGAGTGATAATCTAATGATGTCAATGGTTCTCGAAGATATAATAGAGTGCATTTTATCATGCACCTAAGATCTAATGTGGAGTATCAAGTCAAAAATTTAGAGGATATTAATATCAAGAAAAGGGATAATAAGTTTCATGATCACAATGAATTAATATATCAATGGCACATGCTCAATCAAGTATAAGGTTATCGACAACATGCATTCAATCAAACTAAGGAGATTGATGGTACAAATGAGGTCAAGGGGTCAATGAGCTTGATTAAACATGATTTTGACATATGGCACAAGCATAGGATTAGATGAAAATCATAGAAAGATCTCGAGGATAAATGAAGAGCTAATAGATGGCATAATTTATAGAATCCCAAATCAAGATCAATGGCCAATATTAAAAAATGAAGCCAGGAGACTTCAAATAGAGGTCAAATATGGTTTGAGTTGAACCAAGAATAATGTTTCAAAGGGCTCTATCACCATTAGATTTTAGTTGAATACCATTAAGCAAACATAACCATATATTCAATATTGTTCATATTAAATATATATCACCATTAAAATTTAGAGGCATGATGGGTTTGTTTAGACCTAATGTAGTTTAGGAATGAGGCTATGTGATGTGCAGATTTTCATCAATATAATGACTATATAAAAACTAATATGTTGGATTGGTTTTAAATTTATAGTGAAGATCCATATCCAAGTTGGGGTAGACGTAGACATAAATGAGATATGGTGGAATATCTCATCCTTTGACACAATCATAGCTCCAACAAATAGGTACCTATGGCCACCCACAGTAGACATGGTGATGGATCTATCAAAATTATAGATATGAAGATTTCATTCTCATAAACAGGTCAAGTGGAAGATAGTTTAAAGTCTTAAGATGGAGATCTAGTGGTTAGATAAATTAATTGGATCATTTAATATATTTTTAGGGGTCTCTAAAGGTTTTCCTTCATAAATAAGATCATGACTCATTGTCCCAAGATACTTTTTTTTCCTCTAGTGTGTTACTCAACCAATGAGAAATTTAGGGACTATTGGGATAAATGAAATCTATCTTATCTATGATTTATTAACCCTAATTTGATATAAATATGGTGAAGTATTCATCAAAATGTGGTAGTTCATTTAATGATCTCAAATGTCATGCTTTATATCTTTCACCTTTCTCTATTTATTCCATTTTATTTCTTATTGTGATCTCTCTCTAATTTTGGATTCACACAAGGAATATTTGATTTTTAAGAGCAAGGGACTCTCTACGATATTGAAAAATATACTCATATTTATTGGTATAAACCCTATCAAAAATTTGTAAGAACTACCTCTTTATGTAATAATAGACTTTATTTACCTATCTCTTGCTTGTAACTAGTGTTTAGAAAGCTTGTGTATGATGGCATTGTGAAGGAGAATATTCGAAGACATTGTCCTCTTTTTTAGCTTATTGTAAGGTGTTTTAAAGATATTTTTAGGTCTATATTAATGTTTTTTATACTATTAATTTAGGATCAGTGTGGGTCTTAGAATCCCTCCTTGTTTCCATTTATTGCTTCTTGAACCTACTCTACAAAATACTTATGAAATTAGCTAGTTTGTGAGGTTATGTGAGCTAGCATTATCTTGTGCTAATATAGTGTGGGTTCAATATTATGGGAGTCTTATATTTTTTTATTTGGTACATCAACTTTTAGTCTTCTTAGGAGTCATTTCCCCTTTTCTAACCCTTTTCCCTATAGTGACATTAGTATAGGTGATCCATCAAGAGAAATCTGGCCTTCTCCAAAGGTTTAACCCTATTATAGGATACCCACATTTTGGTTTTGTTCCCATATTATTACTAGGAGTGGAAGATACTAAAGAATTATTATACAAGGGTTTAATCTCATGCCATAATAGTTTTTTACATGCTCAATGGGACTTACTACATTGTTCACTAGTGAAGAGTTTTGGTATTCTCTTCCTCTAATATACCTTTGGAGACATGTGTGTAAAAATCAATGGAAAATCTAAGTACTCATCAACTATTTTTAGTAGCCTAAGTGCCCAATCATTGTTAGTATGTATAATCAAACATTTTTTGATCATTATGTTTATTTTCTACCTCACCATCACACTTATTAGGAAAATAATATTTATGTTTTCCCCCTAAGTGGGCCTCAAACAACCTATCATCCCTATTATGTGATTTTTCCTCCTTCCACCCTTGCTTATGACCAAGGTTAGCCTCCTTTGCATTCAAATCAGTCTTCTAATTCCCATTATCAAGACCAAGCTTATCTTATTACATCATTGTCAGGAGTCAATCAAGAATTATCAATTTATATTAATTTGATAAGGGATATTGGTAGGGGTTTGGAGTTTTCTCCAGTCATCCCTATCCATTTTCTAAAAGAGGCAAGGAGTTATCTTCAGTTGGTCAAGAAAAAATGGTCATTTTGTGAGGGTGAACGATGGTCATCTTATAATAATGAAGACATAATAATGATGAGAAACATGATCTATAACATAGACATTGTGTTGATATCTTATGAAGATCAATAAGCTCATTTGAATTAGTCTTATGTGTCCTCTCCCCTCCAAGAGCCTCAAGCTCAGCCTTCAAGAGTTCTTAATCATCCCCTTAGTCAACCTTGTCAAAGTACATCCTTGTAAAAATTTAGAGGTCAATATAAGACCAAGGGAGAATAATCATGAATAAAAATGAGGAGGTTAATTTTGGACAAGAATTACCCATTAATGCAATGGAAAAGATAAGAATATTCTTGCAAGATTTTAGGAACATGTGGGCACTAATTAAGAACGCTGACTATTTATAGGTTAAGAAGAAAGAATTGAAAGGGTGGGTATTATCCATTGAAAAAGTGTTTTAGTAGTGGGAGAAAGAGTATGTCAAACCCAAGCCAATTTTTTTCCCTCTCCTACCCCTATGCCCATTCTGACTAAAGAGTATGAAGACATTCCATCATGGATCTTCTCCAACACATTTGACCCTATCTATGTCATGCCCTCATTTGTGAGGCCACCCTCTTTTATAACCATTCAAAAGGAAGAACAATTGTCTATTCCATACTAATTTACATCATGGAATTTAGTTTAAAAGGGAATAAATAATAAGGATGAGGTGTTGGCTGTGGAGGTCTAAACCCTAGTTCAAGAGCAACCAAATAAGTCATTCAAAATCCCTAGCTAGAAGGATACTCTCATAAGATGCAAGTAACGTGAACTTCTTCACCCTCCCACAATCTACCTCTTAGAGAAAGAACCTATTATACAAAGGATATAGGAGGATATTACAATCATAGGTGAACTTGAAGAGGACAATGCATGTGTTTATGATGAGGAGATCATGATAGGCATCCCAATTCATTTAGAAGGGGAAGAATCAAGTTTGGACTAGCCTTCTTGGCATGACTTTGACACTAATGAACTAGATCTTTATGAGGAAAATCCTCAAGTTGAAAATATATAAGACCTTAAATGAACTACTAAAGGTCCATTTCACATAGATAAAGAAGAGGATCAAAAATAGGAACCATAGGTTGGTTCACTTTAAGATGAGTTATCAAATGAAAGTAGCCCTGATAGATTAAAGCTAGAAGAAGGTAAATTAGGCCTTGAGAAAGATAAGTATGTATTTTTAGACCTTGTTTGGTTAAATATACCCTCATTTATAGTTGAAAAATAAGATGAAATCTTGAGTTATGTTGATGAATAAGACATCTTGAGTGCTCAAGTAATGTAATTTGATGAACTACCACTTTGTGTAATAAAGGAGGACCTTGAGGATGAATAAAGCTTTCAATATGAGCATGTAATTCAATGAGAAGATCCTAATCAACTCAATATCATATTTAATGCACCAATAAGTTAAATGAAGTTAGAGAACTTATTTGAGATCTTCAGACTAGGCTATGTTCCTCTCTAAGGTGACTATGATTTGATTTTGCCTAAGGAGCATAAAGATGGAGCAATGAAGTGCAAGACTAAGGTAAAATCTGATTTATTAATGTTTGTATTGATAAGAGAATGTCCTATCAGGTACCTATCTTGGTTGGAATATGAAAAGAAAGATCTATCGTAGGTTGTGCTTAATTCAAAGCATAAATTTGAGCATCAAAAAGAGCAAGATCAGCTTACATATTCACTCTAGAATACTTGTATGTTCAATCAATCGATTTGGGTAGGTAAGTTTATTTTTGTTCTTATTCTTAGAGAATTATATCATTAATATGTTAAATATCCAATCTTTATCCACCTTTGGTTGGCTTCCCAAAATCATGTAAAGAATATTAGATTAGTGAGAATGGGTAGCTATTTTGTACAAGTAGTCAATGGTTATGTATAGGTTCCATTCTGATTGGTTTGTTTAGGGTAGGTAGATTTTATGATTTTATCTAATTGACTTGTGCACATTTCCTTTCTATTATGTGTTTCCTTTAATAAGTGCCTTAGGTATAGTTAATTTTTGGGTCCTTGTTGTTTTAAGAGCAGTTATCCAAAGGGGTAGTCTTATAATCATTTCATATCAATTGAGAACAAAGAGAGGAGACTCCATGCCAAATGGATTAGTCAAGACAAATGGTCTAGGTTATCAAGCATAGTATGCATGCTCCCCAATTGAGTTGCCAAAGATGTTGGCCAATTTTGGCCCACATACCAAGCTTTTGCCTAGATAGATAAATTGAGTATTTTTCTAATTGGGTGAATGATATAATAACTTGCATAAGAATAAAAGAGCCATACCATCATCATACATCATTAAAAAATGGATAGGTCATTTTGGTTACATGTTTAATAAATACATTTTTGAAATCAATCAGGGTCAAAGGTCACATGGACATGATGTTTTTCATGCCTTGAAAATTTTATACAAAAGTGGTATCTTGATGGATTTTATATCTCAAGATACAAAGCTTCAAAGTTAAACCAACCATTTAGGATGTGCATGGAGACATCAAGGTAAAGATAGCATAAGTAACCATTTAGGTTTAAATGATCCTAAGGTTGAACACAGATCTAATAGGTTTCAATATCTTAGGAACTTGGGTAGAAGATATATGACACATGAAAGGTAAACAAGTTAGAAAGTGATTAGAACAAGATCAATAGTTAGTGTTCAATCATATCAAAGATCCAATGGTGAGTGGTAACCTAAAAATATCAATGGGTCTCAAATATATAATGGAGAACATTTGATCATGTACCTAAGATCTAATGGAAACCATTAAGTCAAAAAGTTAGAGGATGTCAAGATCAAGTGAAGGGCTGACAAGTGTCATGATCAAAGTGAATTAATGGATGAATAGTGCACATTCAATCAAGTAGAGGGATATAGATGGCATGGATTCAATTAAACCAATGATCTTGATGGTATGCATGAGTTCAAGGGGTTAATGATCTCAAATTGAAAATAAGGTTAGCATATGAAATAAGTGAAAGAGTAGATGAAACTGATATCATGATCCTAAAGATAAATGATGAGTTGATAGCTAGCACAATTTTGAGAATCCCAGATCAAGATCAATGACCAAAATTAAAATTCAAAGTTAGGAGACTTAAAATGGAGGTCAAATAAGGTTTAAGTGAAACCAAGAGAAATGTTTCAAAGGGATGTGTCACCATTATACCTTGATCAAATACCTTTAATAAAACATAATAATATAGTCAATATTATTCATGCCAATGCTCTATCACCAATAAAGTGTAGACACCAATATTGTGTTGACCCCCCCTTGGTCCCCTTCTAACCACTTACACACTTTATTAATTTAAAATAAATTAATGACCTCACCTAGACACCTTGCCTTAGACACCTCACCCAGACACCTCGCCTAAACACCTCACCCAGACACCTCACCCTAAGACCATTTCTTACCCTATGAGTCACCTTGAGACTAGGTCATCTAAAGCATGACCTATTCTCACTCCATCCTAACCTCCTAACTAACTCTCATGCCTAATAAACCTATCTTTTGACCATTTTCCAATGGCAAATGCACTTGGTAGATGGAGAAATGGGCAAAGAGCTAAAAATAGCCCTTTTACCCATTCTCTATTTGTTGACATTGATCAACTGTTAGCTGGCGCCAACAGTATTGCTGACGTTAGTTACATAAGCCAAGTTCTAACCTTGAGCTACTCCCCCACCTCTTCACATATCGATGCACACACTCTGAGACCAAGCATCAAAATTTGACTATCACTCTCCTAGCTACAAAAACTCTGCACAAGTCACTCCAAATTAGATTGAAACATTATACAAGGATTTCGACATCAGCCACAATAGGAATAAGCATTTTGACACCCTTGGGGCTTCACCATAAAGCTAAGTACTCTAGTCTCTATTTCAAAGTTTTTAGAATACATTGTTAATTGGTTTCTATTTACAATTTCTAAATACTATCAAAGAGACCTGACTTCATCCCTGGAGAGGTTGAAAGGCCTTCCTCTTATCCTTACCCTCTTTACATTCCTACCCTCTACCTCAACCCTTATGTAGACTCTATCCATGTTCCTACAATCCTACACAAACCTTTAAACTTATAGACTCTTTTGTGCATCACAGAAATACCCTGAAACCCATCTAAGGTCCACTACCCCTATCGACATTAGCAACAAAGCTAACATCGGCATCATTAACAAATTGATCTTGACAAAACTACTGATATCAGTGACTATGACAAACTAACTATAGAGAATAAGTGTTTCCTCCATAGCCAAAGAGGAGTTCTTACAATGCTTGGATACGATGCACAACTTAATCCAGGTAACGTCAAACCCCAAACCTTTAACTTTAGTTTCTTCTTCTTCTAAATGTAATTAGCAAAAACTTAGAGAAACATTCTGGCACACCCGATAGGACCCTGGAGTTTTCCTTGGGTTCATTATTTTAAAAAGAAAAATTGCATATAGTTGCATTAGGAAAATATCCTTTTCTTGCATCCTCTCTTTTATCTTTTTGTTTTAAAAAGAAACCATTAGCACAAGTTAAAAAGAATATCTCTCTTTTTCTTCTTTTCATTTCTTTCCTGCATCTTAGAGTAGTGAAAAATTTCATACTCTTAACCTCTTCTCTAATTGTTTGCATTTAAACAAACATATTTCGATTTGGGTTAAAAATAATTGCATTTCATTCTTGCTTGAATGCATTATTAACTCACTTAGTAATTAAAATCATTATGAATAAATCATAGTGCACAAATGTTACACAACCAAACCACAATCACATCAAATCAAACACTTAAACATATTTGAGACAAGGCCCATCTAGGATTTCATCACCTAGCAGATACCTTACCCTTCTTGGTGATCCTACCTAGACTTCACTACCAAGAGGAGGACTCACTCTATTCTCTGGTAGAGTATAAACTATAGGCAAAGTATATATTGGCTAAGTGGCCCAACTTGGCTTTGGGTTTGTGAAGTGAAGGGAGCAAGCCCCAGCACCAGGCCACATACTAAACCTAACACAGATCTTTGAGCACCAAAACACAACCTAAAACCAGCCATAGACTTCCTCTCTAGGACCTATTTTACAAGCCCAATTCCCAAACACATTCTTCTAAGGCATAAGCCACCATGACTCTAAAATTTATTCCTAGGAATCTAACATTTTAGACGTTGCTTGCCAAATCACCTTTTATACTATTTTTATCTAATTGTTTGAGCTGGTAAGGTCACATCATTTTAAGGTCTAAAATAACTCAGAATTTCTTCTTCCTTAAAAAACTATCAATTTTTTGTGTTTTTAGAATTACATAAAAATTGACATCGACTTTTCCACCGATGTCGACAACAAATTTTCACCGACATCGGTCATGTAACCGACATCAACAACATAATTCATCGACATTGGTTTTTCCACCGACGTCGGTCACTGTCAATAAATTTTCTTCCCGAACAACAAGCTTGAAACCTAACTTTTTTGCTGTTAAACATAAATTCTGGTTTTCTAAAATTGAAACACATAGTTTTTGGAACCTGAATCCATTTCACCTTGGATGGTTCTAACACACAGTCAAGCCAAATCTCTCATTAACCACATGAGTCAATAGCCACTCCCACCTTCACCTTTCATACCAAGTCACCAAATGGAGTATACTTCAGACACTGAGTGTACTCCTATCCAACCAACCCCTAATTTACCTCCTATTGTTCCTAAAGGGGATCAAGAATTTGAGAGATTCCTTGACCATAATGTCAAGGCTCTCCAACATTATCTTGTTAGAAGCCAAACATGAGACCCTTCAGATAATCCTATTTATGGGATGCCAACTTCCTTGGTTGAAGTATCAATGATATCAATAGCATCTGCTACCCAACCTATGGTCACTCAAGTGATTGCCTCGACTAGTAACCCAACCATGGCTAATGTTCAAGATTTTTCCTCCCCCTCTATCCTTTTTGGCCCTACCTCCATTGGGGTTTCTATACCCCCTCAACCATAAACAATTCAACCAAGTTCAACACCTTTCCAAAACTTGATTGTCTCTATCTCACCCACTCTTACGCCCATAAATACAAGAGTGACCACCTATCCTTTAACTAGTGTTTCCACCATTCAACCACCCTTGGCAGCATCTAGTCAAGTTGTGCCCTCCAACTTCATGGCATAAGCCCCCTTGGCCTCAACATCAATCCCTATGATGAACTACCAATATGTTACATCTACACAAATGTAACCAAGTATGTCATACACCCCTCCCAATGCCTTCCAAGTACCCTATAACTTAGGGGTTGCCCCTCATGCCAATCCATCTACTGATCTAATTAAGATGCTAATGGATAAGATGTCTAACCTTGAGACATCTATTTCAGGTTTGAAGAATGTTCTTTCATATGAACAAATCTACAACAAACCTATCCACCCTTTGGTGCCTATTCAACCATACCCTAGCCAGTGGGAACTCCCAAAATTTACTCACTTTCAGAGTAAAGAGGACCCACAACAACATATATGAGTGTTTAGACATGCTTTCTACCTCATAGCGCATGATGATGCATTATTACTTCACACATTCCCCATGTCACTTTCTGGCACCACCCTTGATTGGTATAGCTCTATTACCAGCCATTCTCTCTTTACCTTCACTCAACTAGCTCAACTATTCCTTGACCACTTCTCAATCAACATCACTAAGAAGGTCTCCATCACAGACCTTTATTCTATTAGATAATTTGATGATGAATCAATAGCTAACTTCATCACTCATTGGAGAGGTTTGATCAACTAACTCTCTTTTTCACTACCTCAACCTTAGCTCATTGAGATCTTCTCAAGAGCATGTGCCAAACACATCTCATCCACTTTATGGGTTCAAACTTTCCACACATTTGATGAAGCTTTCACCATGGCCTAAAAGCTTGAACTCCATGCAGTTGAAGAAGATAAGGTCAAATTGCATAGTAAAAATACCAATGAAAAATCCAATGACCCTTCATCTTCCAAACCTTCTTCTTCTCACTCCAAGTCCAAGGGATTGGCAAATTTTGTGGTACTTAGGTCATCATCCTCTATCATAACCAACCAATCTGAGCCCTCCACATCACAAAACATTATAAGACAATTCCAACAATGGTATGTATAGCATCAATACACTCCAATAGGAGAATCATACACTTTTGTATTGGATAAAATAGTAAAGTAGGGAGTCCTAACCTCCCTCAAATCTAACCTATCCAATTTGACCCCTCACAAGCCATCCTTGCATGGTATAGGGAAAATGACTTTTGTAACTATCACCATGTCAAAGGTCATGACATGGATAATTGTAAAACCTTTAAAAATGTTGTTCAACACATGTTAGACAAAGGGGACCTTGTTTTGGATAACCCTATGTGCCAACTAACCAAAACATGGATGTCTTTAGACAACCTTCTCCTAACCATCCCCCAAGCCAAAACAATGTTCAGACCATGACTGATGATCCCAAAGAGTGCAATATACACATGGTCCACATGGTTTCTCCTTTTAGTACTAACCAAGCTCTCCCACAATCTAAAGAGGTTAGTCAACCCATTTCTCCACCACAGGTAGAAAATCTTATTCTACCCATATCACCCCCATGACATCAAACACCTCCTCCACACATACTTCTACCTCGTAAGGAACCCATATTACCTGTTCCTCTTGCCCCAACCTTCCCTCTTATTCTACCATTGGAAGAAGTTACCATTCATACCCCACACCCTCATGTAGAAGGGGCCATCATCCCTCTACTTCACCCTTTAGAGGAGCCTTCCTCTCATATTTGTCCTCCACCGATGGAGGATAGTCCTCCATTCCCCCCTCTTTCACACGTAGGAGAGTTTACTTTGACCTCTCCCTTATTGGAGGATGATTTGATGATACCAACATCGGTGGCCCCACCCTTATCCTTCTTATCACCAATGGAGGATCATACTTTCCATGCTACTAAACCTCATGTGGAAGGCGTGATCATCCCTGTGCTCTATCCTCTTGAAAATCCAAATTCTCCAATTCCTTCTTCGCTGAGAGAAGAACTTGCTACCTCACCCATTTTGGCTAAGGAAGATCCATTAACATTTTTCTCTCACATTTGGCCTGAGATCACTACATCTAACACATTCCCACTCTCACAACTACCCAAATCCCCCAAAAGACTGACTATAATACCTCATGTGACATCACCTAAGCCCTTCTCTTAATTGATAGAAAACTTAGGATTTCTCCATTCTAGGAACTTAAAACATGAGGCACTATGGAAGTGACTTAAGGCTCCTTATCTTACACATTCCACTTTGCCTTATACTGCCAATCCTTTTATGATAATTCACCCCAAAGCCTCTGATAAGGATCGGGCTTCCACCCCTAAATCATTAGAAGCTCAACCTTCCACATCTAAACCAAAAACCTCACAGGGGTCCACCATGCTGAAACAGATTAAATCTCTTGGTTTTCACTTGGTATCAAACCTTACTCACCCACAAGTGAAGATAGATTTGAAACTCACCCCACATAATATTGGTCCTTGCACCAAACCAAAGAAGACTGCTAAACCACATTAGTCTATTCCTCCCCCAACCAAAAAGGTGGTATGAAAAACTCCCCCACCTTCACCATTACCTTCTATCTTGGGTCCACATCCTTCTACTTTAATAGGAGTGCTCCCTACTCTAACACCTCACAAAAACAAAATGCCTCCATTACTCCCTCTACCCATCAAAAACATACTTCCTCCAAAAAATTTGACACCTCTCACCATGACATTTCCATCTACGCATGTGGCCACACCACCTACCAAAAAAGTGGTATGAAAAACTCCTCCTACAACTCCTAAATAGAAGTTATCAACCCCTACTATAATAAAGAGCACAAACCCATTAGTGGGTTCTTATGCTTTAATGTTATGTCAATTGTTGTAGTCTTCTAGCATCATTTTCCTGCCCATTAAGCCATACCGACCTCTTGAATGAAAACCATCTTGGTTCGATGGAACTCAAGTCTATTGGTATCATCACACACCTAGGCATGATACTGAGCATTGTTGTGCCCTTAAAGTTGTCATTTGACAACACCTAGAAAAGGGCACCCTTCTTATTGAGGATTCTACTGACCACCTTTTTGACAAACTACTGACACCTTCCCATGTCTCTCAAACCTCCTCACCTTCATCGAGATCCCATGATCAGACTATGGTCCCTCTACCACCTTCTCCCCCTTTATTCAAAATTAACACCATTAATGTGGCCACCAGGTCTCAAACTTTAAAGGATAAAGGAAAAGAGAAGGTTTCTATCCCTTGGACATATCCATTCATCAAGCCTCCTCAACCACTGAAACCCAAGATTTCAATCTTAGGCACATCCCATCCAACATCTTTAGAGGTAATTTGTGATTCCATGGTGAAACAACTTCACCAATCCCCTGTGAAGATGTCTTTATGTGACCTCATTCAAAGCTCTCCACAACATCACCAAGCTTTAATCAAAGCTTTACAGGTAGTGGAGGTGCAACTTGAAGACCCCCAACCATTAGCTGCTTTAGTCAAATCATTACCCACCATTGCCTCCATCACCTTCAGTGATTCTGAGATTCTTGTCTCCAACTTGGAAGATCAGGATGCTACCCTCTTTATCACAACTTACATTGATCAAACTCACATTAAGTAGGTTATGATTAATGGAGGTGCTAGCATCAATATCATTTCCACCCATGCATATGACCAACTAGCCCTCCCAAAGAATTGCATGTCAAAAATTGATGCAATTCTTCATTCTTTCAATGATTCCACCGCCACTACCATTGGCATTGTGGTCTTGCATATTCATGTTGGCCCATGTATAATTCCAAAACTCTTCTATATCATTGAGGGGGATTTCTAATATAACATGCTATTGGGATGACCTTGGATACAAGCCATGACATGTGTCCCTTCCATGTTGCATCATTGTGTCAAATTTGAACACGAAGGGCAGGTTCATGTCACTCCTAGTGACCCTTCCCCCTTTAAAACATACAACATGACCTACCAACATAATGATGTTCTCCTCCCTTTGAAAACATCCACCTAAACACCACCTCCACCCACGAAAGCCTCAACAAGTTTGCAGACACTAGTCACACCTATGCCTACTTCTCAAGTGACCACGAAAGATCCTATGGAAGATACCTTCTAGCGGCTTTCACTTGGGGAGTATCATTTTCTTACCCTTGACATGTTCCAAACTCCTCAATAATATGGAAAACTTCATCACCACCTAACTATGACCATCACATCAGAATGGCCATCCCATATGGTCCTCCCAATCTCCAAACTAATCTCATCTATGGAGGGCTATATCGAGCTCCTACTATTGGGAATCCTCTCTCATCACCCTAACTATTCACTTCCAATTTTTCCTTTCTTGGCAACCCTAACTTTGCCCACACCTATCTTTCCAGGTGTGTATGGAAGGGTTTTGGCTTTGGGCATTATGAACAAGGCTCCCACCAGCCCGTTGAGCCTCCAAATGACAAGGCAATAAAAAAATGCTAAGAAATGACATGGCATGGGTTTTGAAGAACCTACAAAAACCATTAAAAACCCTCACCATGAAACTATCATAGAGCATTCTCCTCCAACTTCACTTATTCCCCCATCCTCACCTACGAAGTCGATGGTCTCCATCCCTCCTAGTTTTTTTTTGTATAAATGCCATTCACTTGGAACCCCTGACCTATCAACTAGGTGGGGCATCAAAGTCTCTTCCTCTCATTTATCCAAACATGATAGATAATGAATCTTCTAGTATCAACACTATCTAATGCCTAGATGATGATGCCATACTCACCTACATGGGTGCAGATGACTCCTTCATTTAATGATCACTTCCTTTGCAAACACAAGTTATGTTAAATGAATCAACTATTGACATTAATCTCCCATCTTCTGATATTCCTCACATTTTAAAGATTGGTCAATCTTTAGATACCCAAGAACAAATCAACTATACCAAATTCCTTATAGATCATAGCAACACCTTTGCTTGGTCCTATAGTGATATGCCCAGCATTGACCCCAACATTGTCATTTGCAACATCATCACAAATTGTGAAGCTAAGCCTGTTAGGCAAAAGCTTTGCAAGATGCATCCTCGCGTCGCACTCCTTGTCAAAGAGGAGCTTCAACGTCTTCTCTCCATCTCATTTATCCAACCCATTAATTATCTACAATGGGTGTCAAACATTGGCCCTATCATAAAAGCAACTAGGGGAATTTGAATTTATACTGACTATCGTGACCTCAACCTAGCTTGCCCAAAGGATGACTTTCCTTTGCCAAACACTGACCAACTTGTTGATCTTATAGCCGATCATGAGATGCTATCACTCATGGATGGATTTTTAGGATATAACCAAATCTTGATTATGCCAAAAGATCAACATAAAACCACCTTCATCACCCCATGGGGGACATTTTGCTATACAATCATGCCTTTTGGCCTCAAAAACCTAGGCACCACATACCAACGCACCATGACTTATATCTTTCATGATCTCCTCCACAAAATCATAGAGGACTATGTGGATGACCTGCTAGGGAAATCCAAACTTCACCGTGACCACTTAACCATTCTCAAAACAATATTCACTCACCTCTTATAATATAATGTTCGACTCAACCCCAAGAAATGTGTCTTTGGAGTTATTTGAGGGAATCTTTTGGGTTTCATCATTTCTCTTCATGGCATTGAGGTAGATATAGCTAAGATTTGAGCCATACTTGAGATGCCCCCACCAACTAACATAAAACAACTTTGTAGCCTGCAAAGGAAGCTTCAATCTATTTGTCGCTTCATCTCACAGCTATCTGACCAATGCCAACACTTCCATCACCTCCTTAAGAAAGACGTCTCCTTTAATTGGGATAAGGATTACCAAGAGGCTTTTGAGGCTCTTAAATGCTATCTTGTCTCTCCACTAGTCCTTATTCCACCTAAAGATGACCAACCCTTCTATATTTACATTTCAACAACAAATCATTCCTTAGGTGCCATGATCGCACATCGAGATTAACAACATCGTGAGCAGGTAGTTTATTATATAAGCTGAACACTCATTGACTACGAAACTTGGTATACTCATACCAAAAAAATTTGCTTGGAATTAGTCTTTGACACCTCCAAACTCTGTCATTATCTCCTCAATCACAAGACTTACGTCATCACCCACACTGACCCTCTCAAATACATGCATTCCAAGCCATACCAAAACCAATGTATGGCTTGTTGGCTCATGCTTCTCATTGAGTTTGATTTGGAATTCATTCAACAAAAGTCAATAAAGGGGAAAATGATTTCTAAAAAACTAACAAATGCCCCTTTACCTGATAACCAACCCTCTAACTACAAATTTCTTGATGATTCTATCACCATGCTATCCACCAATGACATCTTCTATCAAATGACAATGTTCTTTGACGGATCTAAATGTCGACACGATGGGGGTGTGAGTGTCATTCTCATCCCTCATGAGGGTGAGCCCATGCCTCTATCCTTCAAACTTGACTTTGAATGTACTAATAACATGGCTGAGTATGAAGCCTTAATTTTGGGACTTCAAACTATCCTTATCTTAGGCATCAAGACAATCAATATCTTTGGCCACTCACAACTAGTCATTAATCATGTTAATGGTTCATACCTTTTTAAAAACAAAGTTTTGCAATGATATAAACACTGTGTTGACACATTTTTAGGGTCTTTCAACCATTATCTCTTGCAAATTATTCTTCACTCTATGAATAACTTTGCCGACACTATGGCCTCTCTTGCCTCACACATACCATCTTCATCTTCTTCCTTGAGAATCTATGTCATGGTACACCATTTGGCATTACCTTCATATATCTCCACTGACATCAACTTTGTTAGCAATATTGACTCTAGTCCACAGGATGTTTGGTATAAACAACTTGTTGACTACTTGACTTATTCTATCATTCCTCCTGATCTCTCTAACAATGCATGATGGGCTTTTATCAAAAGTACTACTCGATACACCATGCTAGGGGGTCTTCTCCACAAAAGAGGTTTTAATGGCCTCCTTCTTCGATGTCTAACATCCACTAAAACATCTCATGCCATCAAATAAGTCCATGATGGGATTTGTGGAGGACATTTCAGTGGTAACTCAGTTGCAAAGCACATCCTCTGCCTGGGCTATTATTGGCCCACTCTTCACTAAGACTGCAGTGACTATGTTCAACGTTATATCAAATTCCAACAACACACTAACTTAATTCATGTCCCTAGCCATGCTTTACAAGTTGCTAAGGATTTCTAACCCTTTTAACAATGGAGCTTAGATCTAATTAGTGAGATTAACCCTCATTCATCTTTTTGACATCAGTCTATTATCACCACGACTGAATACTTCACTAAATGGGTGGAAGTTGTTCCCCTTATCTCCACTAAAGCTGACAAAATTGTCAACTTCATTAACCACCACATCATCTGTCATTTCAGTGTACCTCACAAGATCATCACTGATAACGGCAAATCTTTCAAAACTAATACCATCTAAAAACTTTGTGACTCTTTTGGCATCAAACTTAGCTTCTACTTGCCTTACTACCCACAAGAAAATGGACAGGTAGAGGCTTCTAAAAAAATCTTAACCAAAATTCTAATGAAGGTGGTCAATGACACTGGAAGGGATTGGCACACTCACATTCCCTTCGCTTTATGGGCCTACCACACTAGCATCCAAACCCCTACGAGTGCTACACCTTTCTCTTTAGTGTATGGAATAGAGGTCGTCTTGCCTCTTGAAGTACAAATACATTCTCTTTGCATCTCTTTACATGACATACTTTCTAACGATGACTTTCATCAATATCGATTAGCACAACTTGAGTTACTCGATGAACGTCGTCTTGTCGCTCTTAATCATCTTCATATCTACCAAAATCGCATCAAATGTGCCTATAAGAAAAATCTGAGGGAGTGAGATTTCAAAATTCGAGATCTCATCCTTAAAGAAAACCAACACGTGACCAATATGGAAAGAAGCAAATGAGGCAAGTTTGCTCCTAATTGGCTCAGACCTTATATCATAACGCACAAGTATGGATCAGGGACTTATCATCTATCTTCTCTTAAAGGTCAGCTAGAACCTAAGCCCCTTAATGCCTTACATTTGTGACCATTCTACTATTAACCAAGTAATCATTCACTTGATGTTTGACTTGAGCTCGTCCCTTGAGTAACCCTCAACATCCTCATTCCTATTCCTTTCAACCCTTTTTCCCTACAAACATTAGTTAACCCTTTTTGCATTAATGCTTGTCCTAATAAAAGGGAAGCCCCTAAACCTCTATAGTCTTGTCGATGACTAAAAGTTCAATCAATAACTATTATATAAAACTGGGATGCCTAACAAAATATACAAAGGTCATAAACTATGAATGTAGATTGCTCCCTTGAAGGATAGCTACATTATTGTTGTAATTAATAAACTGCTCCCTTGAAGGACATCTATTCAATGAACTCAAAACATACAAAGTAAACTATAGACCATTCCCTCAAAGGATGGCTATGCCCAAATTTTGCTACAAATAGCACCCTCTCAGAAGCTTCTCACATCAATCAACTTCACATGACCACAAATCAAAACAACATCCCTGAGTAGACTCCCCACATTGATCAGTCTACAAACTATTAAGTCATGGACTTGCCTATAGTTGTTCTCAGGGTCACCTATAAAAAGGGGCAAAGTTATCCCTACTAAAAAGGGTTACGCTATCTTAACATATCACGTAATCACACCTATTATCCCAACATACTCAAGGGATTTTGAGCTCACTTAATGTCAAGTGATGCAAGTACTTCTCTAACACTAATCAATGGTCAATGATGTAATGCATGAATAGGGCTTTTGTTTGCAAAAACCCCTATCTATGCTATCATTATGGTCCTTGTCAATGAAAGAGCAACACGCCCTTTCACTTCTCACAACTTCGTCACATGCCAATAACATGACAACCAAAACATATTTCCTAAACCACTAACATAACATCATGATTTATTTAATGCAAATATCAATTTGTGTTATATGAATTATTATAGACCATTCACATTAGTTTCTATGGAAAATAATACACATGGAAACTAACAACCAAACACAATTTATGTTAAGCATATACCATCACCAATGTGGAAAAGTGTTGAAACATAAATAAAATCATTTCATTTTTATCATACATCCATCACCAATATAGAAAATTGCTAAGGATGAAAAACCACATAACCTATGTTATAGAATACACCATTACACAATATGGAAAAGGCTGTAACATCATCATACACTCATCATTTCAAGCATGTACCATCAAACATATGGGAAATTCTAAAAACACTAACATGACCGAACCAACTATCAACTCTTTGACTCCATCTTCCCTTTTAAGGAGAACTACATTGGCCTGAGGTCCTTAAAATAGGGGATATGTAGGTAGCACTTAGTTGACATGGGGTCTTCTGAGGTTAGCTTGGCCATTTGTTCATTTGTCTACCTAATGGACTAACCATATAACCTTTAACCATGACCTAACCTAGTCAAACCCAATCCATAACCTACTCTCTTCTTCCCTTTTGGGGAGAACTACATTGGCCTGAGGCTCTTAAAATAGGGGCTATGTAGGCAACACTCAATTGACATGGGGTCTTCTGAGGTTAGCTTGGCCATTCATTTGTTCATCTACCTGATGGACCAACCATATAACCTTTAACCATGACCTAACCTAGTCAAACCCAATCCATAACCTACTCTCTTCTTCCCTTTTGGGGAGAACTACATTAGCCTAAGGCCCTTAAAATAGGGGCTATGTAGGCAGCACTCAGTTGACATGGGGTCTTTTGAGGTTAGCTCAGCCATTCATTGGTTCATTTACCTAATGGACCAACTATCTAAACCAATCCAAAATCATGCCCACACAACCAGCCCTGACATTGTAGAAGTCACCTTGGACTTCTCATGGGGCACATTAGAGATCACATATATCTCCCTAACCATAACAAACTACACTTGAGATCACTTATATCTCAGCCTGACTCAACAAAAGACCTCAGAGATCATGATTATCTCCTTAGACCATGACCACTTTCGAGACAACTTTGCCTTGGTTGTTTTGATTGCATATGCTACCTCACAAATAGTTAGGAAATTGTCCATCACCCTCACACCTATTATCGGATCGTAACCCAGTTGATCCCCAATAGTTGTGACATTTTCATGTTTTCCAAGAGCACTTCCTAGCCTAGGATAATTAGAACATGATAACCATTAGAGCTTCAACTTTGATCATTTAACCCAATCAGCTACCACTAATAAGTTGGGGACTGATTAATTCAATTTTAGTGCTCCTTGACCTTGCCTATGACAATTTGACCTACATATCATGTGAAGTGGTATACGCGCAATCTTAACTATTGCAACATTCACACTCCAACTTCACCATACCCATCCACTACCTATCAAATCGATACCTAATTTCAGATTACCTTCCCTTGACTCCCACTTTGAGGGGGAATACCTCATCCCATACCTGGGGCAAATAACATCTATTTTTGTCTTGCAGTCTGTCATAACAAACCACAAGACAAAAAGGGGAAAATGTAGACACCAATATTGTGCCGACCCCCCTTGGTCCCCTTCTAACCACTTGCACACTTTATTAATTTAAAATAAATTACTTATCTTAAATTAATGACCTCACCTAGACACCTCAGCTTGGACACCTCACCTAGACACCTCGCTTAGACACCTCACCTAGACACCTCACCCTAAGACCATTTCTTACCCTATGAGTCACCCTGAGACTAGGTCATCTAAAGCATGACCTATTCTCACTCCATCCTAGCCTCCTAACTAACTCTTGTGCCTAATAAACCCATCTTTTGACCATTCTCTAATGGCAAATGTACTTGGTAGATGGAGAAATGGGAAAAGAGCTAAAAATATCCCTTTTACCCATTCTATATCCACTAACATCAGTCAATTTTTAGTCAACATCGGTGGTATCACTGACGTCAGTTACATAAGCCAAGTTCTAACCTTGACCTACTCCCTCGCCTCTTCGCATATCGATGTGCACACTCTGAGCCCAAGCATCAGATTTTGACTATCACTCTCTTGGCTATAGAAACTTTGCACAAGTCACTCCATATTGGATTGAAACATTATATGAGGATTTTGACATCAGCCACAATAGGAATAAACATTTTCACACCCTTGGGGCTTCACCATAAAGCTAAGCACTCTAGTCTATATTTCAAAGTTTTTAGAATACATTTTTAATTGGTTTCTATTTACTATTTCTAAATACTATCAAAGAGACCTGACTTCATCCCTGGAGAGGCAAAAAGGCCTTCTTCTTATCCTTACCCCCTTTACATTCCTACCCTCTACCTCAACCCTTCTACAGACTCTATCCATGTTCCTGCAATCTTGCACAAACCTTTAAACTTCTAGACTCTTTTGTGCATCACAAAAATAGCCTAAAACCCATCCAAGGTCCACTACCCCTACTGACATCAGCAACAAAGCCAACATCAGCATCATTAAAAAACCAACCTTGGCAGAACTATCGATGTTGGTGACTGTGACAGACTGACTGCAGAGAATAGGTGTTTCCTCCACAGCCAAAGAGGAGCTCCTACAATGCTTGGATATGGTGTGCAACTTAATCTGGGTAACGTCAACCCCAAACCTTTAACTTTAGTTTCTTCTTCTTCTAAATGTAATTAGCAAAAACTTAGAGAAACATAAAGTTTAGAGGAATGATAGATTTGTTTAAACCTAATGCAATTCAAGAATGAGACTATGTAATATGTGGACTTTATCGATATAATGACTATACCAAAACTAGTATATTGGATTGGTTTTCAATCTATAGTAAAGACCCATATATAGGTTAGGGTAGATGGAAACATAAATGAGATATGGAGTGCCTTATCCTTTAACATAATTATAGATTTGGCAAATAGGTACCTATGGCCACCCAAAATAGACATGGTGATGGATTTATTAGAATTGGAGATATAAGGATTTTGTTTTTATAAACAAGTCAATTTGAATATAAAGTAAAGTCTCAAGATGGAGATCTGGTATTTAGATAATTTAATAGATTTTCATGGGTCTCTAAAGGTTTTCCTTCATAAACAAGATCATGACTCATTATCATAAGACACTTTCTTGTCCTCTAGTGTATTGCTTAGCCAATGAGAAGATTCAGGGACTATTGGGACAATTGAAAGCTACCTTACCTACGATGTATTAACCCTGATTTGATATAAATATGGTGGAGCATTCATCAAAAGGTGGCAGCTCATTTAATAATCTTAGATGGCACGCTCCCTTTATCTTTGCCCTCTCTCTATTTCTTCCATTTTATTTCTCATTATGATGCTCTCTCTTTGATTTTGGATTCCCAAAATGACTCTTTTATTTTGAAGAGTATGGGACTCTAAGGTATTTTAAAATATTATCTTGATTAGGCTAAACCCTATCAAACATTTGTAAGAACTATCTTTTGATGTAATAATAGATTATATTTACTTATATCTCACCTATAACTAGTGTTTATAAAGCTTGTGCATGATGGCATTATGAAGGAGAATCTTCCATGCCATTGTCCTTTTTTATAACCTCTTTTAAAGTGTTTTCAATATGTTTAAAGGTCTAGATTCATGTTATTTTTACCATTAATGTAGTCTTAGTGTTGGTCTTATAATCCCTCCTTGTTTCCATTTATTTCTTCTTAAACCTAATCTATGAAACACTTGTGCAATCAGCTAGCCTATGAGGTTATGTAAGCTAGCATTGTCTTATACTAATCTAGTGTGGGTTCAAGCTTATTAGAGTCTTTCATTTTTTATTTGGTGCATCACCTTTTAGCATTCTTAATATCCATTTTCCCCTTTCTAACCCTTTTTCTTGTAGTAGCCTTAGTTTAGGTGATCCATCAAGAGAAAACCTACCTTCTCTAGAGGTTTAACACTATTATAGGATACCCATAGCCTATGATTGTTCCCATGTTATGACTCAAAGTAGAGGATCCTAAATAACTCTTCCACAAGGGTGTAATATCATGCCACAACATGTCCAATGATTATCTTATTAAAAATTTATTTCCACATAGTCTCAAGGATTATCCCTTATAATAGTTCTATGATTTACTTAATCAATCTATCATGGCATTCAATCCTTTAGATGACATGTTTATATCACATTTTTATATTGACATCAGTGATAATATATCATATGCACAAGTGGAAAAGTTAAATCAAAAGTTAAATGAGCCTATCATAAATTATGTCTTTTGATACAAGATAATATTAGAAAAAATGAATATCCTCATGGAAGATGAGAAGATTCAAGACATTTTTAAACAAAGTATCCTACTAGCATTGCATGAATATCTTATTTAATAACTTTCCTACATTTACCAATTTATGCAACATAGTCAATGAAAGAGAGGTTAAACTCTTATCAATGGGAAAAATCAAGTACATAAATGGATTAGAATCAATTATTAATATTTCAAACAAACCTCCATATAAGGTAAGGGCAATAAAGAAAAAAATTGATCAAAATTCCATAGTCAACACAACTTTTGATCCATGTCTCAGATTGGTTTTATCCATTCCTTAGTGCAGACTCTTCACCAATCTTCTAGAGTCACCAGTATGGGTTTTACAGTAGATCTTAGAATGGAATGCCATATCTCTCCCTCCCATTAAATAATTTGATATGACATGGCCTATTACAAATATCTATGATTCAATTTGATTCTATGAGTATCACAAGGCACTAGGACACATGATAAATACATGCATTAGCCTAGAGCACAAGATACAAGATTTCATTGAGGCTAACATTATTGATGTGGTCACACCCATAGAGTCAATAAAATGATGAAAAATAGAGGCTAAGGCACTAAATATATTTTTTGATCTTTTTTTGAAGCATACAATGAATGAGGCAGAGGGCACATTAGTTATTCACTATACATACCAAACACATCCACCACTAGATTACTATCACATAGTTATATATGACACACATCCCTTTCATAAAATTATTGGCATGTATCGCCCTATAGTGACACCTAGAGAACTTATCACATTTTTAGATTAGGATATTGTGGATGATGACACAAATTTACATATGATCTTCATACAAGCATATATAGACCACCATTTTATTTAGTGTTATGGTTGATAGTGGGTCAAGCATAAGAATGTGCACCATGACACTCTCATAGTACTTAAGATATATAGAGTGATATATTTACCATAGAAACAATCATTAGTGGTTTTATTGGCCATGTTTATAGATCTATCAAAGATATTATGCTTCCATTATAGGTTGGACCAACACACATAGCCACTTAGTTCCTAGTAGTACCTAGTGCAAGTGTATTCGATATAATATTGGGTAGGCCATGGTTATAGTAGATCTAAGACATACCATTTATATTACACCAATGCCTAATATATATACATGCTAATCAAGTTGTTAATATTGAGTTTGTCCCATATGAGTATCCTCTACCCATCCCATAAAAAACTCTAACATAGTTTCCATCTATAGATCTAGCATAAACACTAGTTACAATTATAGCACCATTACTAGATATTACATGATTATCAATTATAACTAAGAGTATAAATCCTATGAATACATCAAATTATTCAATAGATTCATCAGTGAAGGATAGGTCTACTCCTATGGTATATACATGTATGCATACTCTCCCACAAAGTTCATTACTAGAGAGTCCCTTACATCAACAATATGCCATAAGTTATATAAAACCTTCTTGTACTCAATTTATACTAAGATCAATATTATTGGGTTTTAAGGGTTCTCAGCATAGATAACCTACCTCACTTATAACTTCTTGTTCTACTATATGGGTTCTTGAGACCCCTATAGTTCACAAGGCATCACAATCAGTGCCACAACATAGTAACGTCACTTCACACAAATTCTATAAAACATTCTTGTACTCAATTTATACTAAGATTAATATTATTGGGTTTTAAGGGTTCTCAGCATAGATAATGTACCTCACTTATAACTTCTTGTTCTACTAGATGGGTTCTTGAGACCCCTATAGTTCACAAGGCATCACATTCAGTGCCACAACATAGTAACGTCACTTCACACAAAGATTCAGATCTATACAATAGATCATGGGATCACATTTTCCCTTTCACACTACAAAAATGATCATAATTCCATTATTAAACATAGATCATGGTGAAAGTGAATCTCCCATAAGACTCATTAGTTATTATGATTCTTACTCTTGTACATACTTCCTCCTCTTTCTTTCTCCTTGTACATAGTTTATTTTAATTTTCTTGTACATAGATTATATCCAAAAAAACAAAAATAATATAACATGTCAAAATACAAAAACATTCAAATAGTACTCAAAAAACAAAAAAATTATATATTATATGGATTGCTATGTTTACATTTATACCACTTGCTAGATATTACATATTACTAGCTATCTTAGTATAATAAGTATTATCATGCAAACATATGCTTCCCTTGTTCTTATCGATTGCTTGCAAATTACATGCAAGACTCTGGTCCACTACACTGATCTAGACTTGCTATCATCTACCAATTAGGGGTATATACACTAGTCTAGGTTTATTCAATTGATACATTCACCCACTTTGGGGTATTTCCTACATAGTTGCTACTACCAGGTTATATCCTTACATTCTACACATTCCAATTTATGCATTGATATATCTTAATATTGAACATTATACTCATTGCTCATATTTTTTTCTAATTATCACTAGTTACAATTTTTATATATACATCCTAGAATTTACATAGATTTGTAGTACATAGCTATACAAGATTTCATTTCTAGCTTTCCTAGTTTAGACTTGATTGTGTTTCCTATGCTTCTTTCATGTTAAAGGGAGTTTGAATATTCCATTATTCTTTGGCTCTATACCAAAATTATGTTTGTATATCTTGGACATATGCCCATGTCCCTTCTGTGTGCTTTCCTTTTTATATATTTAGACATTTGAGCATGCCCTTCTATGTGGTTCCAAGCCAAATTATTTTTTTCTTACATATGTGGAAATTTGAACATGTCCTTGTATGTCTTCATTCTTATATTTAGTGACATGTTCCCGTGTCCCTTGTATTTTGGCCCCTTGGCCTACTTTTGTATGCCTTATGTTTTTATATGTATGCTTCTTCATAATGATACTTGTATTTTAGTTATTAAGCACACAAATTTTGATGCCATGAGGGACCTCATGCATTTACCCATCCTACTTGGGTGCCATGATGGATATCATGCCACATCCCCCTTGGTAGCTATTCAAATTTGTTTTTATACACATTGATTACATCTATATTGACACCTTTGTGAAATGCTATATTAAAACATACATCTTACATTACCTACTTTTGCATAGATACTTTTACATTCTAATGTTATGTTTGTACATTATATTGAAATATCATGTAGTTATCACCCACCCACACACACACACACACACACACACACACACACACACACACACACACACACACACACACACACACACACACACACACACACACACACACTCCAACTAACACATTTTACAAAGCTACTTCTTTTGAGGATAGTTCTTACATAGGTTACACAACTACCCTCAAAAAGGGGGAATTCATAGGGGTTTATCATAGAGATTAGGATCCTAGTTTACTATTCATAGATTATTTTCAAAACATAGGCTTAGTTTTAGAAATTAGACATAGGTCAGACACATGAAAATATAAGCACTCAAAAAGTAGTTTAGTCACCCAAATTTTAGACTAGATAGACATTAGCTCCTAGATTATGATACTAACACCATAAGGCATTACTATCCACTATAGGGTTTTATTATATAGTAGCCCTAGCTTCAAGGAAGTCTAGATTAGCTAGATTATTATATTAGGTATAGTACAAATTTGCATAGGAATAGTCACAAATTTGACAATTTTGTTTAGATTTTGTTTAACTACACTCATTTTAGCTCAAATTCATACCATTTACTTAAAATTGGAGACATCATTCATGACATCATCACTCTCACATTTAATTTAGTTACATAGATTCAGTTATTATATAATCAATTTAGAATCAATATACTTAGATATTAGATTAGGGGCATGTATGCGACACATAGCTTCCATATACTTAGTCATACATAAGTTAATAATATGGAATGGTAAATTACATGTTATTATCTAAGCTATATAAAATTGATATCACATTCTAGGTTATCATTAGTTTCATTCTTTACTCTATCTATAGTGGTTGGCATTCATGAGTTGCCTAGATCCACCTAATGTTCCTAAATAGCCACAGAGCCAACATACATAAATAGATAAACCCAATCAAATAATTTCAACACTTTACATAATATAGTTTTAGATGCATCTACTTCACATGGGTAGGTAATGCTGGAGTTGTGGCCTAATTTAGCTCTTTATCCACTCATGTGAGAGGGTTAGATGCACTTACAATCTTATCCAAGTCATTCATAGATCATGATCCACCAAGTATGGGTGGAAATGATGGAGTCAAAAATAGATTAAGTTTTTGATCCACACCGATATGAGGATTGAGAAATCTATTAGATCAACCCAAGTTATTTAATGATTTGATTACTATATATACTCACTCACATAGGTTATCACTAGGTTCATACATTGGTTCACATACTCAATGAGGTGTATTCATTATTTTCCTCTCTCTTTACTTAAATTTACTTAATTAATTTATTTAGCATAGTCCTTTGATTTTTATAGTCTCTTAAGGATTTATTTTTTCACATTTAATTACAATTAATTACTTTGGATCATCTTTCACATGTGGAGACCTAGATTCACATACTCAGACCTAGCTACATAAGTTTTACTTCCAAGGTAAGTCCAAGTATGATTATTTTCCCCTTAGACTAGTCATTTTTATTTGATACATTTATATCATAAAATTGTGGTGGGGGGGGGAATTCAATCACCTAAAAGTGGTATTTGGATGCTAAGAGTGTTGCTTGAGTTAGCCTATTCCTAGCTTAGCCCTAGACCTATCCTAGAGCCTTTACCACACTTATTCAATCATTGTGTAGACCAAAAACATTTTTTTATTATCTTAAACATATTCCCAAGATAATATTCCTAGTTAGCAACCTAGTGTGCATAATACTCTACTAGGTGGACACTAGTGTCACACTAAAGACACTACATCCACATGATGCTAGTGTTCCAAACTGGGCACTATTTTCCCTTACCCTCCCTCTCCTGAATGGATACTTTCCAAATGTATACCCATCTTAAGGTTAACCTAAGTAATTTTTATTATCTAAATAAGATACAGATCTCTATAAATACAAGATTATTTGACCTTTACTAATTAGAAGGAAAATATATATAAAAACCTATCCAAATAAGAAACAAGTTGAGAAATATTAAGAAATTTGATTCCTATTCTGCCTTACTTTTGCATACTACTATCTACAACATCCCTAAGCCTAGATTTTAAATATTTCAAGTTTCAATCACATTCAAGGCATTCTAGACCACTCTAATTTTAACATTCACTTGTACTTACACCAAACACTAGGTGGAATAAGTACATCAGGATTGATCCCTCCTTAGAGTATTGGTGTGTAGGTAAATCTCTTCAAAATAGTGTGTTGAATATGTACATAGAATCATAAAAATGAACACATATTTTAAAATCATTCCATACTTGTACTGAGGATTAGGGTTTACACATTAAATCAAGTTTTCTAGGCACAACACAAAGTTTTAGATTCCATGTGCATAAGAAAAACCCAAAAACATAAGCATAGGTACTTCTAAAAAAATAGGAATAATACTAAAAATATGACACTAGTGCCAATTTGAGGACACTAAAACAATATGGTGTTATTCTTAGGTGGGGCACTAATATCCATTGAGATAATAAAACCCAATACCATATTGATGACACTCAAACCTTTTTAGAACTTAGATCATCCATGATAGTCACTTTATAGATAAATATATATTTATGCATATTTATTTCTATTTTAAAAAAGTAAAAATAATTCAAAATACATAAATTAGTATTTAATGAATTTATCTTATTTAACCAATTTAGACATCTCATCCCTTTAATCTAACTTAGGTATTTACATAGCTAAACCCAAAAAGCTCAAATCAGTAGAAGGTAATTTAAATTTTGTGATAATATGTGTTAATATAAAATTATAAATATGTTAACCTATTTTATATTTTAAAGGTATAAATTCTACCCATTTTATAAACTATTGAGTGGTTGTTACGATAAATTTGTGTCCATCTAATGATTCTAGATTTTTTTTACCAAGTTAAAGCCTTAGAGAAAGAAAGGCCATGTAAAAATAATATGATGTAGGGCATATGATGTGGTATGATTGATATTGTTATGAATTTTAATTGGAAACATAATTTATCATATTAATGATAATCTTGTTTCATTATTAGCCAATAGTATCCTTGACATAAGAGTTTGTAAGACATGGTCTTATAGCTAAAGAGGCCTTCACATTCGTTGTCATGAACTTAAAGTAAATTTGTTTGATTTGAGTGTGATTTATACATCATAATAATTGTACATTAAAAGAACATTTGAATATGGATATACCAATGAGTAGGTAAATCATGGCTAGGCATTATAATTAGTTTTTATTTTCTTATGTAACACTTTTGGGAAAAGTATATTTGGAGAGATAATTATGTAGTGGTATAACATTCAAGATTATATTCACTTTGTTTGATTGTGAGAAATTATAATTCGTTGATAATTAATTATCAACTGAATGATTACATAATTTTTGGATAGTAAATATTTTATGATCATCATTAATATTAATTGGGAATAAAAATACAACACTAGATATGGCATCAACTTGTTGATTATCTTTAAGAGGAAAACTCTTAATGGATAAATAAGAAAAGTATATTATGAGACATTGGATTATGTATTAGTAGGGTATCAACTTGTATTTCTTATTTTGATAAAAATTTAGGACTTGATTTATTACAAGCTATGAATCACCATATTCGTGTTAATATTTGATGCAAAACATTTTTGTTGTTAACAAGATTAGTATTAGAGCTTCATATTATACTATGTTATTTATGCCTAGATGAAAATAAAAAGAGGTGTTCATATTGAGGAGTAATAAATACAATCCTAACTCATTCCAAATACCCATAGAACATTTAGGTCCGTAAAAATATATGATTCACATGTCATTATGGACATTATAATAAGTAAATTCATCTAAAAATGTGATAGGAATGGGTAATATATCATGTAATGGGGAAACAACTAATGGTCTATGATAGCTTGACATTTAATAGAATTTTGTGAGATAAAATTTAAACAAAAAATAGTAAGAAGCATGGACCACATTTCTATATGCCTTGAAAAATGGAGCTTTCACATAAGATATTGAGTGGATGAACCATAGTGATGATATGAATCTCATTATGAGGTAAATAATGTAACAATTTTTGTGTGGAAAAAACAAGGGATAAGCATATTTTTTTTATGGTAATATGATTTTTATCATAATCAAGAAGTGTGTGACTAATGTAGTAAATGACACATTCATGATGATTTTCATCATGATGTGCTAGTAAATCACCAAACACATGATTGATGGTAGATATGTATAATAAGAGGGGTTGATATGGAATGGGAGGCATAAACATAGTGGGTTAAGAAGATATAATTTAATTTCATATTTAGATCATGATTACAAGAGAGGTTAGTTCATTGTTAGTGTTTCAAAAAAAAAAACATGACATCTCAAGCATAATTAATTAGTTTGGGCAAGTTTTACGAGAATATAAATAAATAAAAAGACATAAACCAATTTTATACTTTCCCAATGGGTTCATTATCCAATTTGGATTAATGGTGGTTTGAGCTTGAGATTGTAGTTGTGGAGTCTTCATCAATGTCATACCATTATGGAAAATATCTCCCCTAGGTTACACATGATTTGGTGTAATTGATAAGAAAACATAGAATAATTATGAGCTTTCCTTTAGATTTTTATATACTTTATTTTCATATAAAAGCTTGTTTATTTAGTCATATAAAATGTCCAAATTTGTAGTTTGAGTTTGGCTTGTGACACCCAATCCATAGGTCCTTATTTAATGCTCCTTGTAGAAATGTTTTTACGTATTCATATCCAACCTAAACCTTCTAAACAATGATTACACCTCACCCAAGCTATATTTCCTAGGTTAATCCTATCCCCTTGGGTCTTAAACCTATAAGAAATGAGCAACATACTTAGACTATAGTGCCAGACCCTAGGGTGTCCAATTTTTGGTGCTCCTATTCAAATTCACTTTGAGCCCCAATGATTATTTTTATTTGATTCCTATCCTCCATCATGTTGGCCTAGTACAAATATATCTAACCCATGACCAATAGTTCCCTATAAAATTCCATCCAATGGTCATTTACAAAGGGATGCAACAAATATTACAAAGAAAGAAAGAATATAAGTAAAATACTAAGGCAAATTCCTCTATTCTCTACATAAAATAACCCAACATCACTAAAAACATATTCAAACTCACATACCAATCCCTAGCTAGCTTAAGCACTCTTAATTTGGCATTTTGCATCTACATTACACTATTTCACAAAGAAAATTAGGTAGGAGAACTAAATATATCTTGATCCCTCTTCAAAGTATTAGTATGTAGGCAGTGTGCCTACACAAGGGGTGTGGATTACATGTTCAATGCATATTATACACACTAACCCTAATTTTTCTAAAGTTTTATCAAGCACAATGAAGGTCTAGGGTTTTTAAGATTAATTAAATCTATAAGGAGTTTCACCGATAATCAACACTTAATATTTCATAGGCAAGCTCACACAGGCATAATATAAAAACCTATAAAACTTTAGGTCTCTATGAATAGTTTGGAAAACAACAACATAATTGGATAATAGTGCTAGATGCCAAAGTGTCCTATTTTCAGCACTCATATCCTTCACCAAATGAAATCTAGGTTCTGATTTGTGATACTATCCTAGTCCTACATAGCCAGTTTCAAGATTTGTTTTAGCCATCTCAACCTAGTTTCAATATAAGTCATATTTCTCCTATTTATTACTATTTTTAGAAAGGTTTAAAAACAAATAAATTATATAAATCAATATTTTAATTATTGATATATTATTTACTAATTTATTAATCAAGACCCTTAACTAAAATAGGAATAAAACTCCATTATTCCCAAATAAGCTAAATCATTTGGTGAACCTGACTTACTTCATTTATGCATAAAAATCTTATAAGCCCTAGGGAAAATTCCTTGTTTATTTTTCCATTATTTTTTCATTTTTTTCCCTACATATTTAAATCAGAATTTCACATTTAATTTTTAAAATTCACCATAGTAATTTTAAAAATCATTTCTTTCAAACCCTAGTTGCATATAACAGTTCCCTTTGCTCTTGAGGTATCACCTTACATCCAAATCAAATTTCACATAATATCAAAAATGGATTTTACTCATATCAAAACATTTTTTGCAAATAATGAGTCCATACTTAGTCCTATCATGTATATAAATGATGAAGTTTACTATATGTTGATGCAAAGCTTCATTATTTCCATCTCATGCTTACTTTTTTATAATAAAGGATGATATTAAACAATTTATTGATAAAAATTTTAATATCCATTTCCTTCAAAGTAATGTTTACTTTTCCTTAATACAAGATTTTGTTACTTATTTTTCATAATGTCTCTATCATGTAGAATAATTTCCAACTCTATTTTTCTAAACATGTTAAAAATGTTATGTTACACATCAAAGTTTTTTATACATTAGTACAAAGTTCCATGGTATCTATCCTGTGTTTGTTATCTCTCATGTAAAATATTCTTTATAATCATATTTATATACAACTTATAACACCATTTACATGCATTTCATCCCATATACATGGTTCTACCTAGATGTATCTCACTCTTTGGCTACTTTTGAGTATCTCCCTATCGCTACTAGACATAAGAAAATGCTAGATGTTATATCCATCCCTCCTCCCTTCACACTTGGTTAATCTATCTTTTATCCAACACTTACTACCAGCTCTATGACTATAGTAGATCATGTGGTACATGATATCACCCAATTTTTTGAATATATGTATGTTGATTACACCCATAGTTATAACTTTGTCACTTAGATTAGCACCCCTTCTGATATGGTTTCAGTTCTTGAGCTTATTCAATGATTTATTACATATAAATATGTTTTGTATGCATCCATTCATAGTACTAGAGTTCCCATTTCCACTAAACCAACATATGTTGCCTCTTCCTAAATACAATTTAATGTATTGAAGAACCTATTTCCTTTGATAAAGAGGATTTACCCCTATGATACTAATCTAGAGTTTAGTTTAGGAAAAAAATTTGAAGTCATGATAAAGTCTTTTGTACATAGAAGAGCTCATTGAGAGATTTTTGGTACTTCTTTTGGATCACAAAATAGAGTCTGGATGCCCAAGTTATAGGCTACTAAAGTTATTTTCTGATAGGAAAAATTAGTAGGTGTAATAATGCATAATGTAATTTGAATGCGACAAGTGGACCAATCACCTATTGACATGTGGTAGTCTATTTTTATACATTTGTACAAAAATTTGGTTTGATTTTAGCCTCTAGTCTTTGATAGGTGGTCATATGGAGAACTGTGGGCCCTGCTATTGGCTCACTGGGGGCCCTAAGCGAGGGTCGATACACTTGATTAAGGAAGGGTGGCTTGGCCTCCATTTCACATTACATTTTATTCAAATTTTCTTTTAAATCTATATTTTGTGCCCATTGGATGCATGTGGGACAATTCAATTGTATGTTTTAAAGCTTTGTAATATTGTCTTCATAATACTTGGCAATTGACTATTGCCATTCCCCATTATGCCACATGGGAGAACCCACACTTGCCACACCTTCTAACCACTTTATCGAGTCAAGCTCAAGATATATGCCTAGATTGGAGACTATGAGAAATGCATGCCACATCTACCAAGTCATATGCTGAGTCATCAACTTTGAGAATGGGTCACATTGACTAAAATACATGCCATGTACATAGAACTCATGGAACATGAGAAGAGGACATGCCCTAGTGTATATTCCACGTTGGGACAACAACCAATGTACCATGCTAAGTTTGGCACCTTAATCCCACCAAAAGGGGCGTCAACATTATAAAGGGAAGCCACCAGCCTTTTAAAAGACACAAAGTCATTGTGATTTTGTAAATGTGGGATAATAGATAAGTCTAAGCATGCCCAATAAGAAGGGATAAGACTTGAACTTGTGACCCACCATGTAAAAGGGATAAGTCTTGACCAAATAAGCTATGGGCTAGCAAACAATATAAAAGATATGAACTTCTATTTAAAGGTAAGTTTTTATGGACTATGTATTTTTTTTAATAGGCCGAGAGCTAGTTTAAGCTTGGAGATAGCTTTAGAAAGTGAATTATAATCCAATTTCTAACCTATATACATAGAGAAAGCTGCTTTAGTTATGTTTTTTAATTTAAAAGAGAAATATTGTAATGGATAGGCCAATATTTTGAGTGAAGGGACCAAAGTACCTTTAGAAGGGGATTGAAGACTGAAGAAGGATTCCCTGTTGTTGAGCTTGAGTATATTAGCAAAGGTGCAATTCTTGGATAGAGATCAGACTTGAGGGAAGTTATGTAGTGTTTCATAGAATTTGTAAGCCATTTATTGCACAAATTTAATAGAAATGGTCCTCACTATTTGGTGGACCTAGAGACGTAGGGAAGAGATGTTGAACTTTGTTATCAATGTCAAATGGTAATTTGTCTTTTATTGCATGATTTAAATTCAGTTTTATAATCTTTAATTATTCATGAATACATGAAAGTTTTAAAATTTGACATTTTATGACACTGTTAAAAAAAATCAAACCAATTTATTAGTGAATGGAAGTTAAAATTCATTCGACAGTTCCAATCCAATTTGATAACCAAGAACACTTATTTGCAAAACAATTTGCAAGTTATTTTGAGTATTTAAAGAATTTGTTAAGTTTGAGAAATATAGTATCCATATTATAAGCTTCACTTTGAGTTTATCAGTGTAATTTATGGATTAGGTACATTACTGAACAACATCTACCCCTATATATTCAATTAATAATTAATGATGTAGGGATAAAAAGAGTGTTAGTTGATAAAAATTCATGACTCAACATTTGCAAAATTTCTTTTCTTAACCATCTTAATATACAACCTCATGATCTAGACCATCTAACATAAACATCATAGGTTTTAGCAACATTCCATGGAAAGTCATGGATCAAATAACACTACCAAATCTTACTTTTAGACCTAAGACATTGCCAACTACTTACCAAGTCATGCAAAATGAACTCAATTATAATTTATTACTTGGTCAACCTTAGATTCATGATATGCATGCAGTCCCTTCCACCTGTTATGCTTATCTAAAATTTAGTCACACAGGCTACATCTACACATGCCCAATAGAAAACAAACCTTTTAAATACTACCAAGTTGTTTAACCTCCACAAAATTACATTTTTCACTTTAACCCTAAGACTATACCTACACAACCTACTACTCATAATGCACCTTTGGACTATATAACACATCAAAAGCTTTCAAATTCTATAATAACATTGGTACCAAATTACTAATTTACCTCTGATTTTACACTTAAATGTATTCAAAAGATGGGATATCATGGCCAAGGTCTTGGAAAGCATGAACAAGGAATCATTAATCCTATCAAATCATCCACACAACATGGAAAATAAGGACTAGGATATCAGCTTACCCTTTTTCAGGATAAACCTTCTTCTACTACATCAAAATATATAAAGTTTTGTCCACCCATTACACCTATAGACCATATAGTTAATCATGCTTCTACATTATCATTGGTTTATCTTGACCTCATTGATGATATAGTTTTACCAGATATGTTCACATTAAATGAATTTTCTAATGATGAATGCCTCCTATAGTTTCTTAGAGAATATTAGGACCTCCCATCTTGCTATCATAAAAATAGATTTCTTCATCACACAAATTACCATGCTTACTTTGGAGAAAATTTAGATTCTCCCCAGGACATACCAGTTGATTTAGATGATACTATTACTACAGCCCCATACACACTAGATAATTCCACATTGCTTAATGAGAAAATAGTTGATTTTAATTTGGGAACTGATCATGATCCTTGCATTGTATTATTATCCACTACCCTAAAAAAAGAAGAGGATACAAATGTTCATCCAACTTTAATAGATTTTATTTAACTCTTTTCTTGGTCTTACTTAGATATGCCAAGAATTGATACATATATAGTAGTCCATTAGATTCCCTTATAACCTGATGCTAAAATATTTAAGAATTTATTTTGTAAAATACATCTTAAGGTGGCTCTCTTAGTTAAATACAAGATCCAAAGCCTCTTAGATGCTAGTTTCATTTGACTAGTAGCACACCTTGAACGGATTTCCAATATAGTCCCCTTGGTTAAACCCAGTGGATAAATTTGATGTTGTTCTAATTCTTTAGATTTAAATAAGGCATGCCCAAAAGATGATTTCCCCTTGCCTAATATTTGCATGATCATAAATTCTATAGTCAGGTATGAAATCCTATCATTCATAGATGGATTTTTAGGATACAACCAAATTATAATCACTAAAGAAGATCAAGAGAAAACATCTTTTACAACACCTTGGGGTACAATTTTATACATTATCATGCCTTTTGGATAAAAGAATACTGAAGCCACATATCAACATACTATGATGCATATCTTTCATGAATTAATTCATCACACTATTGAGGATTATATCAATGATATATTAGCTAAATCCAAAAAATGACAACATCATGCCATCGATTTATGATAGATTTTTCAATGATTCAAGAAGTATAATGTCTGATTAAACCCAAAGAAATGTGTGTTTAGAGTTACATTAGGAAAAAATTTAGGTTTCATTATTTCTCAATGTGGCATAGACGCTAACCTTAAAAAAGTCAAAGCAATTGTCGACATGCCACCTCCCATGAACTTAAAAAAGCTTTGATCCTTACAAGGTAAGATCTAAGCAATATGTCATTTAATAGCTAAACTTGTTGATAAGACTCAATCATTCACTCAATTATTAAATAAAGATAAAAAGTTTGTTTTGGACCAAACCCATCAAGAAAGTTTTGACATAGTCAAGCAATATCTTCTTGATCCACTTCTTCTAATACCACATATACCTTATAAGCCTCTCTTACTACATATCTTAGCAACCAAACATGCATTATGATCACTCTTATAATAACACAATGATCAACATACCAAGAGAGTAGTTAATCACATCAGTCACACATTAGTTGATTATGAAAAAAATTATTCTATACTAGAAAAACTATGTCTAGCACTAGTTTTTACCACACAACAAATTTGACATTACATGATCAACAATGAGATTTAGGTTATCATAAAAGTAGATCCATTAAAGTTTCTAATGTTAAATCCACATCTCTTGGGTTGTATTATAAAATGGGTCATGTTATTGACAAATTTTGACTTCAAGATAACTCTACACAAATCAATAAATGGCCAAATCATTATAGATCATTTGGCAACTACACCACTTTTGGACACTAATCCTATTAATGACACATTTACAGATGATTTTATTACTTATATTACTCATTCTGACACATGGACCATGTTATTTAATGTTTTTTTTATGAGCATCTAATGTAGGAAAAGGCATTATCTTTATTGACCCTTCTAGTCACATAGTTCCTATTGCATACTAATTAAGTTTCTCTTGTAACAATAATGCCATAGAATATGAGGCACTTATCTTAGGTCTCTTCACCACCCAGTCCCTTCAAATTAGATCTATTCGAGTCTTTGATGATTCTTAACTTATGGTCAACCAAGTCAATGATGTCTATTAGACAAAATAATAACATCTTATTCCATACCAAAACATGGTACAATGTCTCTCATCACATTTTGACTACTTTTCTATAGCAAGTATACCAAGAAAAGACAACTGACATGTAGATGCAATGGTAAGTGTTGTATCTTTGATTCCTATCATCATCAATGATGATAAATCTATTTTTATAATTAAATGATTATAATCACCATCAATATCCAACATGGATTTGATTTCCCTTTCTTTCTTGACCACTATGCAAAATTCTAAAAATTCAGAGTGGTTCTCTAATATTTCTAACTTTCTAAACAAATATATTACACCAAACACTTTCTCTTGAAATGAAAAATATAACTTACACAAACAGGCCCTCCATTATGTAATCATTGGTAGAGACCTTTTTAAGTGATCATTTGATGGATAATTTCTTCGATGCTTGATTTTAGCAGAAGCCAAAGTTGCTCATACATAAATACATGATAGTAAGTATGGTGGTCACTTCAGTGGAAAGGATATTTCACACAAATTACTTTGATAAGGATACTACTAGGTCACCATGGAAGATGAATGTTTATAATATGTAAAGATATGAGATAAATGTCAATGGAATAGTAACCTACAACATGCACCATCCCAATAAATATAGCCTATTGTCTCTCCATGGCCATTCATGTTATGGGGATTTGATCTTATTAGAATATCAATCTAGAGTCCACCAATGGGCATAATTTCATCATCATAGATATATAATACTTTAAAAAGTGTGTGGAAGCCATTCTAATTCAATATACAATAGGGGAGGACATGTTTAGCTTCCTCATAACTCAAATTATTTTGCACTTTGGCTTACCTATAACTATCATTTTTTATAATGAAACATCATTCAAGAATAAAACTATAAATAAATTTTGCATAAAATATAATATTAAAAACACATTCTCCACTCCATACCACCCAAAAGGAAATGGTCAAATAGAGGCCACCAATAAAACCATTAATAACATTTTGATTAAATAGTGACCAAATTTAGAGATGATTAGAAAAACCAATTAGCTTATGCATTATGGGATTATCACACAAGTATTTGTACACCCACAAGATCCCCTCCTTATTCACTCATTTATAAAATAGAGGTAGCTTTACCATTGGAATTATAAATCCCATCTCTTTGTCTCCCTTAAAGGTACCTCATTGATGACCAGTATCACAAAAAACATCTACACTAGCTCGAGTAATTAGATCATACACGCATTCAAGAAACTAAACATCTTAAAATCTATCAATAATATATACAATGATCCTACAAAAAATGATTTTTCACTAGAGAGTTCAAATTTAATGATCTCATTCTCAAATAAAATCTTCACAATGTCGTTTCCAAAGAATAAATCAAAGGAAAATTCAAACCAAATTGGCTAGGTCCATAACTCATTATCAAAAATCTTAGCCCTAAAGTGTATCATGTATCCTCACATGAAAGAAAGAAACTAAAAAATCTAATAAATATTATGCATCTATGCAAATTCCATATATAGGATTTCATTACATACACTTCATTGTACATAATTTTTTAGCTTATTGTATATAGTTTCTTTCAACTTACTTATATATATCTTTATTTTGCTTACTTTTACATAATTTCCTTATACTTTTACATATATTATTAAAAAAATATAAAAACAATATAACATTTAAAAATAAAAAAACATTCAGAAAACTCAAAACACAAAAACATTCAAATATGTCAAAATACAAAAACATTCAAATAAATAAAAAATACTTGAAACATTTCAACTATATGCATCATCCATGCTTTAAATTTCTACTACCATGATGGACTTACATTTTAATATTCTATGTTATTATTTTTTGATTTATATACATTACCATACTTCACTTGATCTTTTAGTGTGTGCAGTGACACCCAGATCCTTGATTTCTTCACTCAACCCATTGAGGAGGCATCCTACTTTTACATTAGAGACATACATCGACATATCTACCCACTAGGGGAATATTATACATGACTACAACATCTAGGTTATTTCATTCTTACACAACAACTCTAGTTATCATGTTAATGTACATTACTTACTAGCTTACATAGATTACTCTATCAATACTCACTAGTATATAACACTTATGTACTTCATAGCATCTACCTAGTCTTGTACTATATGTCTTGCATAATTTTAGTTCTTGATTTGATTATTTATATTTGATTATATTTACAAAATTTATATGCCTTTCTTTCTTTCATTCTTTGAGTAGATAGATATGATTACATTTATCAATTCCTATTTTATCTATTGTGTATGTCTTAGGACATTTTCCAATGTCCTTTGCTTGTACTCCTATATATGCTTGTGGACCTCATGCCAACAATGCTTATTTTTAATTGTGTGTATATGGGAATTTAAACATGCCTTATATTCTTACTTTATGGTTTGAGTGACATGTGCCCATCTACCTGGTTTGCTTGGCCCCTTGGCCACTTTTGTACATTTCTTACTTCTTGCCTTGTGTGCTTTCTTACTTGTTGCTTCTCAATTATTTATAATGCCATGATCCACATCATGCATTATCTTGATTTATTAGATGCCATGATGGACATCATGCTCCATCCCTTCTTTAAAATTAAAAAATAACTATATCTTTTAGTTTTGATTTAGTACATTTCACATGCTATTACATTATTACATGTTTCTAGACATACCTCTATTGATCTAATAATATCCAATACAAAATATGATATATCTTGAGACATCATTTTGATTATCATTGATATATCATGTATTTCTTAGCATAACACACTTTTAGGGCTCTTTATTTTGAGGGTAGTCATTGTAGGGTCTTCATTCCTACCCTCAAAAGAGGGGGTAACAAATAGGGGTTTTGTCACAGAGATCAGAGCCCTTTATCGATAAAAAATCAGTTTTCAAAATAGTCAGAACAACATTAAAAATTTAGACCAAGAAAATAGACCAAAAACATAATGAAAAATATAGAATAGTGATAAAAAACAAAAAAGGATAAGAGTGACATATTTGGACTATAACAATAGATAATAAAGAGCCCTATTTTTGGCACTCTTATCTAAATAACAAAAAAATCTAGCTTCTCTAAAAACAAATAGAAAGGTAAATTCATTTATAGTTTTATCAATTATAGTTTAGTTTAGATTGGGAAATTTTAATACAATTTTTCACATAAAATCTAGATATAGGGGGAATCATGCGTGGCATGCTGGCTCTTATTTCTAATTTTAGATTAGGTGGTTGGTACAACTTTTAGATCATAATCCATGTTATAGACATCAATGATTGGGGGTAATGTGTGTGGCACATTTGCCTTATGTTATTTTTAGTTCATTACATTACCTATGTATTCTTATTACATGCCTTATTCTATCTGTAAGTGGTTGGCATCATTTCAAAGTAGCTTTCATACAAGCCTAGTTCTTAATTTTAGATTGGATTTCATAGAAGCCTAATCTCCATCTTTTAGAGTGTCCAATATTGGCCTAGTTCTCAGCAAACATTTGGCTATCCACACCACATTATCATATTTTAGAGCATTCATGGGATTCAAGAACCATTTCATATGACACACATTCATATCAATATAATTTCATAGCTTCATACTTTAGAGATAACAATGGAGCTAAAGGACTAGCTAGGCTTTGTATTATTGATCCACCTACTAAGAGGGATTAAACACATAGTCCAAAAATTTATTAACATAGGGATCACATAACTTCACTTAGTGGGTGATGATGGACTTAAAGGGCCAACCTTTTCATTTTTAAACCACTCTTAGGTAATTGATCACTCAGCTCCATTAATGATATTACTTTTGGTATAACATATACCCAACTCACATATCTCCATGGGCTTTACCCTTATAGGTAAGTTTAGGTACACTTTCTATTTTTCCTTTATCCAAGTATCTCACTTTGTTGTATCACTAGAGTAAAGTGGGGGAAATGTAGTCATCATCTTGGCCTAACACCAATACATAAAACACATGACTAATAATTCCCTATAAAGTCCCATCCAAAAGTCATTTACAAAGGGAAGTGACAAATCTTACAAAGCAAGCAAGAATAGAATACAACTAGTTCTCTACATACAGTCACCCAACATAGCTACAAACATATTCAAACTCTCATACTAGTCCTTAGCCACCTTAGTCACTCTAAATTTGGAATTTTACATCTATATTACATAATTGTAAAAATCAAATTAGGTGGGAGAACTACATATGGATTGATCCCTCTTCAAAGTATTGGTATGTAGGTATTGTGCCCACACAAGGGGTATGGATTACATGTTTAGTGCATCTTACACACACTAAGCCCCCTCTTTCTCAACTTTTATCAAACATAATGAAGGCCTAGGGTTTTGAATACTAATCATATCTATAAGAATTTTCATCAACCAGCACTTAATATTTCATAAGAAGACTCACATAGGCACAATGAACAAACCTAAAAAAATTTAGGTCTCTACAAGTAGTTTAGATAATAGAAACAGAAGTGGATAACAATGCCAGTTATTTAAAACTTAGAAGTTATAGTTGATAAATATTTCAATAGCATAGAAATAACATAGTAACAATGAATTCTCTGAGAAGAGATGTAGTATTACTCAAGATTGCAATACAAATATATGCTTATCTCTAGGAAGAGATGTTTGTCTTCAAATTTCAGGTTAAATCTTCATTTATACACATTTTTAAAGCATGGGGAGGATATGGAAGGTCACCAATCTTGAGGGAGATTAAGTGGTTTGACTTCCATGATTTAAAATAATACAAAATTTAAGGAATTAATATTTTTAGAAACTTACTAAAATTGAAATTTGGGGCACTTCCATTGGGTTTTTAGGGATAAAAATTCATTGAGAAAAGGCCATGCCATATCAGAATTTTCTCCTCATTCTTATCTTTCCAATGGTTCAAACGGTGAGTCAATTGGAGCTACGGTGCAAAAGTTATGGCTCTCAGAAGTTTTGTCATCAATTGGGGTGGAATTGTCACCTGAATTGTTGCCTAAATTATTACCAAGATCATTCCTCCCTCCTTGAAAATTAATGGTCCATATTTCATCAATTTTCCCCATTAGGAGTGGTATATGTTTCTTTATTTTATTCTCTATGAGCCACTCACCTTGGTGGCTAAGCTGGCTCCTTTTGACCACTTGATAAATCGGAATAGAGCATCCTCTTGTTGTCTTCATCCAGGTATCCACAATATGATCCTCTTACACTAGAGAAAAACTCTGTGGATCAATCTCATCAATGTCTAGTTGTTCTGATACAATTGAAGTGTCTAATAGAGGTGGGTGATATGGTTTGAAGAGTTCCACATTGAATATTAGATGCAGACCAAGGTAGGTTGGTAGGTTCAACTCAAAATCATTTTCTCCAACTCTTCTAGTGATGGTGTAGAGACCATATCATAGAGGTTGAATCTTTTTGTGTGGGCTTGTAAGTCATTCCTTCTAAATCTAGAACCAAACCTTGTCACCCATAGAAAAATGGTGTGTAATCCTATGTTTGTCATGGCATTGCTTATACTTCTAATTCATCTTCTCCAAGATGTCATGAACTTGTTGTTGGATGTGTTACATTTGTTCAATAAACTTTATTACTTTTGCTACCTCAAATCATCCATGAGGTGTGTATTCCATGGTGGAAAATGGAATAGATATATCAATTGGTGCCATGGGTTGGAACCCAAAACATACTTGGAATGGACTGTGCTTGGTCAAGCTATGCAGCCCCTGATTATATCCATGTTGTATAAAAAGAAGTCCCTCATCCCATGTGTGTGGATGTTTAGAGTGATACATCTAAATCATGGGAATAATCAATAGATTTACCACCTCTATCTGACCATAAATATATGGATGGAAGGCTATGGACTTCATCAACTTAGTATCCATCATCTTCCATAGAGTGGACTAGAAGATGCTTAGGAACCTGCTATCTTGATCTGAGACAATGGACTTGGGGAGAGCAAAATGGATCCATACATGACTAAAATATAACTGATTAGTTTCCTCAGTAGATATATTTTTCTTACAAGCAATCATGATAGCCATTTTGAAAAAATAATCAACTACCACAGGAATATAGTTGTTACCATGTTTTAAAGTGGGCAAACCTAAGAGAAAATTCATTGAGACAAATTCCCAAGGCTTGGTTGGTTCTGGCAATGGCATGTACAATCCTTGATTCTTATTTTTTGGCTTGGCTATCACACATGGGGTACAATATTTGAGATATCTTTCCACATCCTTTTGCATATGGGGCCAGTAGAAGTGTTTTTGAAGAACTACCAATGTCTTTTTGATACCAAAGTGTCTAGCTATCCTACTGATGTGTGCTTCCCATATCATCATTTATTGCTATAAAATTGGAACATAGATGTGCCCCATATGATAGAGGACATTATATTGCAAATATAAATCAAAAATAGGTTTACCTTTTTGAATTACTTGATAGGTATCAGCAAAGGTAGGAACTGCTTCATACAGAGCACCCCAAGTGGCAGTCTCATGTCCACACAGGTCAAGAACTATTGTGAGTGCAATAATTGGTGGGTAGCTCAGACAATTTGTAGCTGTATTTGAGATCCCTTTTTTGTTTTTGATTATCAAGTGGAATTTTTGAAGATATGTGGCCCACTTTTGGTGCCTCTCATTTCATAGTTTGCTTTGCATCTAGATGAATTCCAATAGTTTGTGGTCAATGTGGATGACCGTCTCTTTCCCCAAGATATAGTGTTTCCATTGTTTGTAGGATTACATAATAACATAGAGCTCCTTATCATATCTTGGATATTTCCTAGCTGTATCAGTGAAAGTTTCACTATGATATGCAATAGGATGGCCATGTTACATGATGACAGCTCCCATGGCATATTCAGATGCATCTGTCGTCAACTCAAAAGGTTGATGCAAATATAGCAAGGCAAGAATAGGGGCTGAGCAAAGTTTGTTCTTTAAATTCTCAAATGCCCTTTTTTGTATTTCACCCCACTAAAATGTAGCTTTAGCTCCTCTTTTAGTCACTTGGGTTAGTGACCAAGCAACATGTGAAAATCCAAGAACAGACCTACAATAGAAATTTGCAAGACCCAAAAAGATACGAAACTCTGTGAGGGTCCTTGGTGTGGGCAATTCTCAAATAACCTAAAACTTTTTTGGATCAACATGGACCCTTTCCTCATTCGAAATGTACCTGAGGTACTGAATTATTGTCATCTTGAATGTGCATTTGTGAATATTTGCATACAACTTGTGCTCCTAAAGAGTTTGAAGCACCTTATGAACATATTGCAAATGTTATTCCCATGTTTTGCCATAGATTAGTACGTCATCTAAGTAGACAACCATGAATGAGTTTGTGAAGGGTTATAGGATGTCATCCATCATCCTCATGAAGGTTACAAGTGCATTAGTTAAGCCAAAAGGCATAACCAACCATTTAAATAGCCCCTTAGGTTTGAATGCAGTCTTCCAGACATCAATGGGATTGATGGGAATTTGGTGATAACCAAATTTGAGATCAATTTTGGTGAAGAACTTCACACCACAGAGCTAGTCCAGTAGGTCATCAATCCTGGGGAGAGGGTAGTGATTCTTCATAGATATTTTATTTAGGGCTCATTAGTCAATGTAAAGCCTCCATGTTCCATATTTCTTTGGTGCCAAGATAATTGGGCTACCACAAGGTGAAGAGCTTGGCTTGATGTGACCCTTTTGGATCAATTCTTGAATTTGTCTTTTTATCTCATCATTCTCCAAAACTGATCTATGATACATAGGACTGTTAGGCAAAGGTGGTCCTAGGATTAAATCGATAGAATGTTTTACCTGGCAATGTAGTGGAACTCCTATGGGTGACTTGAATAAGTCATCATATTCTCCTATGATTCATCTTATCTACTTTTGTTGTTGTGTTGATTGTGTTTTCAAGACTGTGACATCAACCTTCTTGGATTTCTATGGTTTGACCACCATGAGAACAAATTGCTTTGTCTTCTCCACCAATCTCTTGCATTACTTAGCACTAATTAGAGAGATAGATATGGGAGGTGGTACCTCTGGTACCCTATAACATCATGTTCAAAGAGTGAGGGTGATCCTTTAGGTTTGTGATTCATAGATGCCATGTCACTCATACATGAATGGCTAACCAATGAGTACATCACAAACATCTAGATTGACCACATCACACAAGACTTCATCTTGGAATGGTTTTATATCATATGAAAGAAGACACTGATGGGTGACATAGAGGTCTCTCCTTAGGCTCAACCATCCAATAATGTAGGGATTTGGATGAGGCTTCATGGATAGATTTAGACTTTTCACAACTTTAGAAAAGATTAAATTATTTTGACTCCTACTATCAAGAATGAAATGTACAGGCTTACATTTTACCCATAATTTGGAGTGAAACAATCTTTCCTTGTCATCTAGTATTTCCTTACGGGTCTGTGATGAAGTGATGATGGTTTCAGGCTCAACATCTATAATTTCTTCTTCATCCTCTTCAACTGTGGGTTGTGTATGAGGCAAAGTAGTAGATGTTGAGTATTGTGACTCAAAAAGTAGTGACTTGATGGTTTGACATTCTTCTTTGGAATGAGTTCCAATTTTGTGGTAATCACACCATTTTCTAGCCTTCCCCTTCTAGGATTTATTATCCTAAAACTCCTTTTGCTTCTAATTTTGGCCTCATGTTTGGCCTTCCTTTTCACTTTTCCATTTTGAGGGTTGACTCTTTGTATTCTTTCTACCATGCTTATATTCAATCTTCACTGCAAATTTGTATGCCTCACTAAGGGTTTCCAAATTGAAGAGTTCTATTTCCCCCCATATGTACCATTATAGTCCACCATGATATTTGAGAGTCTTATGTTTCTCACTTTCTTAAATGCTCAATCTTGTAGACAAAGAATGAAAAGTGTCTGTGTAATCTTGAACAGATTGGTCCTTACCTTGGAAAAGTTGTTGTCACTATATGTATAGATCACCATATGTTCTAATGGGATAGTATTCTTCTTTCACCACTTCCAAAAAATCATCCCAAGTAGGTTCCACCTAAAGGCCAATGTCATCTATACTAAACCTCTTTTTGTACACTTCCCACTAGTTTTTCATGGGCAATGATGATTTCAAAAGAGCAAAAGTAATCTTTTCTCCATCAGTGAACTTATTTACAGAGAATTAAGAAGATAATTGATCCAACTAATTTTCTATTGCATCAGCATTGATTTTGCCCTCAAATTTAGGAATATCAAAATTTACCTAAACCTTGAAGGGTGTTGGGGCACTGAAAGGACATTCCCTAGATGAGGATCTAGGAAGTGTAGCCATGAAGCCAAAATTTCCCATTAGAAGTGTTTGATGAATTTGGGAAAATTGTTTTAGCATCTGTGCTTGTTGCTGTTAGAGGGATTCATTCACCATTTCCTTGAAATGATCAGATGTCTAAGTGTCATCTCCCATTTAAAGTCATTTGGAGTGAACAAGTGGAAAATTTGGAAGCTCTATTATTTCCCACCCAAACTTCTTGTAGCCTAACCTCATCCTTAGGATCATACACTCTCAAGACAAACCACTCTAATACCACTGATCCAAAAATCAAAAGTTCTAGTTGATATATATTTCAATAGCATAGAAATAACATAGTAACTATGAATTCTTTGAGAAGAGATGTAGTATTACTCAAGATCACAATACAAATATATGCTTATCTCTAGGAAGAGATGTATGTATTCACATTTCAGGTTACCTCTTCATTTATACACATTTTGAAAGCACGGAGAGGATGTGTAAGGTCATCAATCTTGAGGGGGATTAAGTGGTTTGACTTCTAAGATTTAAAACAATACAAAATTTTAGGAATTACTATTTTTAGAAACTAACTAAAATTGAAATTTGGGGTAATTACATTGGGTTTTTATGAGTTAAACTTCATTTATTGGATCTCAATTCCATATCATGATTTTCTCCTCATTCTTATCTTTCTAACGGTTCAAACGGTGAGTCAATTGGAGCTACGGTGCAAAAGTTATGGCTCCCGGAAGTTCCATCATCAATTGGGGTGGAATTGTCACCCAAATTATTTCCTAAATTGTTGCCCAAATCAGCTACAACCTATAGTGTCCTATTTTTAGTTCTCCTATCCTTTCATCAAATTAAATCTAGATTCTAATTTATGACACTATCTCAATCTTGCATGACTAGTTTCAAGCTATGTCATATTTCTCCTTATTTATTACTCTTTTTAGAAAGGTTGAAAAGACATAAATGATACAAATTAGGATTTTAATTACTAAAATATTATTTAATAATTTATTATTCGAGACCCTAAACTAAAATAGGAATAAAACTCCCTTTTTCCTAAATAATTTAAATTAGTTTATTATGTCAAACAAGCCTTGTATTTATAGACTTCTCAAATTGTGTCCAATTGTTAGATCAAGATCAAGACATGTGGCCATAATTTAATCCAATTTTGGTAATAAATGTCATTAATATATGGGTTTTGGCTTTTCATTTATTAGGCATGGATTCTAAATCTTGATATTTACTTATATTTATTGCTAATGCTTGAAAACTTTTGATGTGATGTCATGATTCATATATTTGTTGAATATTTAAATATTACATAATTATAAATTAGCCAAATTCTACGAGTTTTTAGCTTATCCATTTTATTTTATTTGATGGGATAATTAAACTTGATTAGCTTATGGGTGATTTATACAATATCAAATTTTGAATATCTATTCCAATTAATTTTCCTAGAAATGTTGTTTGCAAAACAACACTTTGACTCAAGGGGAATTAGATGAAGTTGATGATTACATATAATGTATTTCCATAATAAGGGATGCAATAACACATTTCAAAATATGCACATCAAGTGTGTTGATTAATTTGGGAGTTTTAGTGATTTATGAATTATTTCTAGAAATTGGTTTATTTATATTTTTGACATAAAAGTGATGAGAATTGAGTGTCTACATTTTCTCCCTATTTGAGAAGGCATTACAAGATACCAAATGAAGTAAAAGAAATTTAAAGAATGAAAAAATTATTAAAATGATTTAATACATATTGAATAATTATGTGTTCATGTTTTATTGATTATTATTCAAATTACTAAAATTGAGTTCACACTAATGCTCTGAATAATGTTTAGGATGCCCATGATGCCCCATCAAGGGAGTGGTGAAAAATAAAGATTTATGGATGGGCCTTCAAAAATAATAAAATGGACAAAAGAGCCATAAAAAATATTAAAAAAAGGGTCAATGATAAACCCACGGGTGAGATAAGGATTATATGTTTGGATTTCCAATGATCGATAGAGTAGAAAAAAAGTGGGGAAAAGTGATCAATTAATAAATGAAGTTTCCCCACTAGGGTCAATTTGATCATGAAGGAACTTATTGATTGGTTGATAAAATTGATTAGCAAACACAAATAAATGATTTGACCTCTTGATATGATGGATAATGTTATGAGTATGAGGTACATGTCCTAATTATCATATAAGTAGACAAAATGTTCAAGTGTTTTAATTGGAGCATGGAAAAGGTGATGAAAATTTCCTATAAGGGGAGATACTACTGCACATGACATTATATATAAGCTTATAGTGTTTGATTTTTAATGTGGCACATATTGGTGTGCATCATTATATAAAACACCATGATGACCTAGCCATAATGTACATAGGGAATGACTTCTGATTTGATAGATACATGACACAAAATTCAACATGATACAAAAAGATCAAGATAAATTTGTGGTCAGATGCCAATGGATGGACTAAAATAAAATTAAAAAAAACCCATGAACACATATGGAATAAGTCAAGGTAAAAAAATAAATAAAAACAATCAAACACATGTACATAAAATTACAAAAGTAATAAATAATCAAATAATAATCATGTTGTGTGTGTAATATTAAAACATTACACTTGGTGCTTTACCCCTAATTCTAGGGAGTGATAAATAGGATAATGTACCATTTAAAATTTAAGGGGGAATAAAATAATAAGGAAGGGGTAGATGACCTAAATCTAGATTCCCCATGAAACTAAATGTTGCCTACATAGTCCATGTGGACCTTGAGGCCAAATGTAGTTCTCCTAGAAATGGAAAAGAAGAAAAGTGATGACAATGATTAGAATGAAACTAATTAAAGAGGAAAATGGGAGTGTCACATAAAATGACAAAAGTGTAAATGGGATCACAAAATGGCAAGAGTGTGGAAGATAAAGATGGGGAAATTAATATGGTAATGCTAGTGGTCAAGCTATCTTGAGTTACCCCATGTAGCCAAGTGTTGCCTACATTGTCCATATAGACCTTTAGCCACTTTAGTTCTCTTTGAAATGGGATTTTAATGAAGAAATGACAATGGTAATTAGAAATGGTGATGACATAATAATAGGCTTCCACCCACAAATAAATTCAAACAAAGGGAGGATTATCTAAATCATACATAAATAGTGAAACCTAGATTAGGACCAAGAGGTAAATCCATTGGTGAACATGATGACAAATTGTACAAAGAATTTTTGGATTTATATTTCTCTTGGAGAGGTGATCCCTTTTGTAAATGTTTTGATTTTTATGGTTTTTGAATTTTTAAATGTTTTTATATTTTTAGAATAATATATATAAAAATGATTTATAAAAAGGATACATGAAGGGAATATGAAAAACTGTACAAAGAACCATCTAGTAGAAAAAAAACATTGAATCAGGGTTCAAAAAATAGCTAAACTAATTGTAATGTTAGTTGTTGATATCTTTCTCTCTTTGTCTCAAAAAAGACAAACTCTTGCTCAAAACACTTGATAGTCTAGGAAAGGGTGATTTGTCTTTAGGATCATGGGTAGGAGATTCATGTAATAATCTTATGTCTTGAGGTGCTATGCTAATCATGCTTTTACACTATGTGAAATGAGTCAAGATTTATTTTGTGTTGATTATGTCTAGGGGTCAATAAAAAGATTTGATGTGGTATTTATAATCTAAAACCATGCATGATAAGATTATTTGTGATGCTACAATCCATAGCCAACCATGTATCCATTTGAGCATGCCAAAAACCTAAAAAATGTACCAAAATTCAAGGAGATTGGGGATAATATGAGGAAGGAGGGTAACCTTATTCAAAGCCTTAGCATATTTTAAGGTTATTTAGAAAATTTTAAGGTAATTTTCAATTGATTATTCATTTGAGATCATGTATATTTCCTTTAAAGGGTTTTCACACCATGATAATAGTGCTATTATGGCCCCTAAGGCATCATTAAGTATTTATCAAGGTTAAAATGTCTCTAAAATTTTCTCATTTCCATCATAATATAAATTTTAGGCACTTTTATATGTAAAAGGAGGTCTTTTTAGAAGTCAAGCACTTTTTATTCACCCAAAAGGGGCCCACCATGCTTAACAAAATGACCTTTCATCATCACTCCACCCATAACCTTTGATTTGAAAGAATATTTAATGTATAATTCCCCTCCTATTATCCTCCAATGGTCTTTCAAGATCTCAAACATGAAAAATGTAGAGAAATGATGTTTTAAGGTGTTTTCAAGACTTTTATGGACTTGTATGGTCAGGTTAGAGTTTTAGAAGAAGTCAAACACCTAATGTGATATCCTTTGTAGGCATAATGGAAAAGAATACATGTCTAAAAAGTGCAGAGGCGATTAGAAATGCTAGTAGGATCTTCAATGAGATTTTGGTAATCTCATAATAGCCAATTTGAGTTGAATGGTATAGACCATAAAAGGGCATTTAGAGTCCAAGCTCTTATCAAGAGGTGGAGTCCCTAGTTGTAGATCAAATCCATGGGATTTATGAATAATCACTAAGACCCCTAATGGTTTTAGTCCCTTTGAAAACCCCGTAAGCTTAACTACAACCATATTTATGAAAATTTTGAGCTTGTTGTGATAGTTTGAGGATGGAGAAAGGTCTATAAACATATGTTAAGTGTATTGAATCCATATAATCATGTTCTCATGGCACTTTTAGGGTTAGATCAACACCTAGTCTCACTTAGAAAGTAGATTTTAGGTTTACGTTCAAGAATTTTTGTTTCATGAAGGGACATAACATAAGAATGATTAGTGTAAAGTTTCCATCCTTCCCACATGTTCCTTATGCACTTCATCCAACCATAATTTTGTCATGGTAGGTTTCCTTTAAGCTCTTTAATGCTCACCATGAGAAGGAAGAAGAAAAGATCCAAAAATGACTTAGTTTTTCTCATGGAAACTCATCTCTAGGATGAAATTATATGAATGATGTATGCTCTTAGTAAGAAAGGGTAATTTAGGTATGTGGAGCAGCTCCTCTATCAAAATAAACAAGCCTCTTTATGGCCCTTAAAATACAAACACATATATAAGTAACAAATGCATTTATAATCTATTTTTCATGGTTTAAGGTTTCTTATCATTGTTTAAGGTTTTTAAGGGATCATAGTTTTTCTTTTATCCCTTAAGATTATTTATTAACTCAATTAAATACATTAACCTATTAGATACCTAGATGGGGGATGTTTAGGTCTCGATATGTGATCTTGAATGGGGAGTAATATCCCACTTAAGGTATACCAAAATATTTGAGTTATAATGACTTCATAAAGCCACTTTCACCTCATAATGGGCTTTGGTTTTCAAACTTAGAATTTTAAAAAGACTATGTAATTCTCCTATAGTTCTAAGTTCTCATGTACAGGCCTATGTAGGAAAATAAGGACAAAATATTGTACAATGTCATGAAAGGCCAATAAAACTATGAGATAGGAAACCGAATCAAGCTTGGATAATAAAAAATCTAAGTGACATAGTTGAAAAGGTCAAGTTCAGATCCAACCTTTAAAAATTCTCCCAAATCATAACCTATAACTGAGCCTAGGTAGATGCAAGGAAGGATTATATGTTTCAGAACATGATTGTCTTGAGAAGGTTATTTACATTTTAAAAAGGTCAAATTAATCCCCTATATGTTATATAAAAAAATTATCTTACTCACTGACCTATAAAAGGGTTTTGATGGTAATCAAATGCTCCTAATCATCAACTATAGGATTGTAGTCTAGTTGCCTCCAAGATTGATATAAGATGCCACATATATATTGAGTTTGGATCTTAAAAAAATGAATAGGGTAAAAATCATATTTAAATACAAAGGAATATGAAAATGTGGCTAAGATAAGTTAACCAACAAGACCCTCTAACTCTACATACATAGTTAGATTAATGGATACATGTCTACCTAGTCAAGTTATAATGCCTTATTGGTTTGAATGATTAAGGTTAGAAATATTTGAAAGTGACTCCATGGTAGTCTATGGAATTTTTATGGTCTTAAATACCCTTTAAGGTAGATTCAAGTTTAGAAGATCTACCTAGAACTGACTGAGCATTCACAACACATAATCCTATATGTATGCATAAAAGAGTAGGTTGTTATAGGTAGAGAGAGAATAAAACCTAAAAAAGTGTTAATATATATTAAAATTACACTCCATGAGGGTTAAAACTCCATTAATATCGAGTATGTAAGGAAATAATGATACTCAACGCATTTGCATTGACTAACCTAAGAACCTAGTATAGACTAATGATGGCCATAATAGCTATTAAGGAGAAAAATGATAGAAATGAAGGTCTAGGACAAAATGGGACTATATAAAGGGTTTAAATTGAATATAAAATAATTATAATAAGTCCCTAAAGTCATAATAAACACTTATAGGTGGTTTGATGTCTTGAATCTTAGTTTAGGCCTATAAGGCCTAAAACCTTGCTTAAGCCCTTAGACCTCCAACTCCATTGTTATGACAAAAAAATATCATAAATAATATGTAATGCCATAAAAGTTTATATTATGATGATAAATGTATTAAAAATGGTTTCAAATATATGGGTAGATAAAAAGAGTTCCTTTTTAGCCTAAAAGCCTTCCTTGAGCTCTATCCTCACAATGTGTTAGTTTGAGCCATAAGTTTGGATACTCGTATCTTAAAAAAGATGATTAATGGATAAAAATTATATTATTTGAATTTTATTAACCCTATTCACTCTATATACATTGTGGAGAGAACTATTTTTAGGGGGCATCTCTATGAACAATCTTTAAAATCATGAGCATGCCTAGTCTACCTAGTAGAAACCTGAGGGCTACCAAACTTTACTAGAATATCACCATAAAAGATACATGAGACTAGGATATATTAGATATATTTGAGGTTATATTTAATCAATATTCATGGCCTTAATTTTAAAATCCAAGGAATGTAATTTATGAACCATCATTAAGATGGCAGGCAACTCTAAACCTAGCAAAAACTTCATCAAGAACTTAATGGACAAGAGACTCTTAATAATGAATAAAATGAACATAAGAACCCATGAAAAAATCATTAATACATATATGGGTCATATATTCTCTCTTTATACCATAAATTTGGCATGTGTGGGAAAAAATGTGGAGGAAAATGGCTTAAAAGGCCTAATTTTGGGACTTTTCATGTTTTCAAGGCATATTGAGGGTCTTGAGTGAATTGAAAAGCCTATTGGGCCTATGTAAATATGTAATGGTATTTTTAAAAAATATATTCAACCCATAAATTAGTATAAATAGGCCTAATACATAGACTTAGACTCAATTAAAGAGGAAATTCTCATTAACATTGAGAGAAGGATGTTGCAATTTTGCTCATGTGATGAAGAGGTTTCCTAGAATAGAATCACCCTTTCATAAAATTTTCTAGGACACTACAAAGATAAAAACATGATTTCAAATTCCTAAGTATTAGGTCTCTTTCACATCATAAGGACAAATGTATTGAATAGGTTGTGAATGGCATGAAAATTGGCAATTGGGAAAGTAATGTCCATTTTTAAGCAAGTAACTACCTCTCATAATAGGTACATGAAATCTCACTAAATGTCAAGGAATGATGGATTATTTTCAAGGTGCATGGTGTCTTCACGGGGTTAAATATGACAAAAAATAGACTATCCATCTACATTTCTATTCCCAAGGGATTATTGAAGGCCATTATGCAGCCAAGGCAATGAATAGAAGGAGCTATGGAACTGTTACTAATCATCATTCATTTTTATAAATAAATATTAGATGAATTATGGTCACCATGGCCTCTAATTATACATATCCACCACATTATCCTTATATCCCTTTATCATGTTTAATAAATTGGGATTCAAAATCTATTATATGGATCCCTCTAATGGATATGTGAAAGTACTACCCATTTGTATCTGTGACCTTGAGATAATATAAAGACTTATTTAGCCTCTTTTATGTTGGTATCATAAGTGTGTTATTCTTGTTTTATTTTCACAAGTGGTTGACTCGTATCCTTTTATAAGTCTTTATTTTAACCTAGATGATCATGGAATATTGTTATGTAGGTTACATGGTGTGTGAAGGTGTTTATGATTATGATGATGGTAAAAATTGATTGATATTGTCTTGAAATAGACCTATAATTCATCATCTTTAGGTCATATTCATTTAAAATAACCTCCATGTAGAAAATTGATGTGTAGGAATCCCTAAGTGTGTGTGTGTGTTTGTATTATTCATAAGTGTTGTTGAAAGGTCAAGTAGAGGAGATTAAAAATATTTTTGCATCACATCCTATATCTTAGGCTTTATTTCATGAATTATTATATCCATTATCATTGGTAAAAAAATTAGGTTTAGACATTGAGTTTATATGATGAATCAAGGGAGCTAGCCCTAAAAGTAGAGATTCACCTTACCCAATAGGCTACCCACACCTAGAAGTGATTAAATTATATTATCTATATGAGGTAGGTCTAAAAATTCTTTATGTCAAGGGTGAAATCTATATTGATAACATTTTTTTTCACACCTAGTGAGACTAGAGTTCAAGGAAGTTGGATCACTTACATGTAGAATTGGGTGATCTCAAGGATCTTTAATTCTTTGGTGATAGATTAACATCAAAGTTTCATTCTAAAATTAGTCATAATATATTCATTAAATGGTAAGGAATATGATTTTGATTAATTTTCTTTATTTTTTTATATAAGGAAGAGGTATCTTCAGTCTAATACTTATCCTACACCCCTTACTTCTACTAGTTCTATTTAGCAAAGTACTACTATAACTTCTACATCTTGAATGTTTAGGAATAGAAACCAAGCCTTTGTGACCTTAAATGGTGTGATCCCTCTAAAATTTATTCAATTTGATGATATATTTACTATTTCAATTAAAATTATCACATACTTCATAGGATAAAATCTACCACTCTTGTTGAACACATTGATGACATAAAAAACCTTTATTCAATGCATAATGTGAATCAAGAAAATGTATAAATGAGGTTATTAGATACATAATTGAGATTAAAGCCACTTAAGTGGTATATAGATATATAAACTACATATATCAACACTTATGATGAATTTGGGGAGCACCTATGCAAGCAATTTGAGGATAAAAGTGACCACTTGTATCTAGTGGAGCAATTGACCACAATCAATAGGGCTCATCAAGAGTTTATGGTGGATTTTAAATCTAAGTTTTATAAAAATTTGGATAGGATCCCAATAGTAATTAAACCAACACAAAATCATGCCTTATTGTACTAGTTGAGAACCCCCAATTCTTATGTAGTAGTCATGATATAGTTTATGGGTGGGAACACATTACCCGATGCCTATGAAGTGGCAATAAGGGCAAAAAAATATCTCATGCAAGTAATAAAAATTACACCAAGGACCCTCATTCCATTATTCTTAGATATGTAACTCTTATACCTACCATTTCCCCATACCAATGCCAACTAATAATGAAAAGGCAGATTCTAGTCAGGCAGATAGATTGGTTAAGCTTGAAGGGTTACTTAAGGCATAAAAAAAGATAATGGCCTTTGAGAGGAAAAAAATTCCACCTCATAGACCATATAAATATCCTTATAAAATTTCATATGATCCTCATTATTTATAAAAACCTCCATATCAAAATAATTCAAAATGTCAAGGGGAGATCACTTAGGTAAAACCATACAACAACTTCAATCCTATTTTTTCCAACACTTCTAGAACATTAGATCCTACTCAAAATAACTATGCTCAAGAAGGCCAATGGTATGAAAAATGGGGATAATCTCATGAACAAGGATCCATCTCAATTGAAGGTGATAATTAGACTTATCTTATGCATCATAATCAAACTCCTCCTATTCAAAATAATCAAGCTCTTCCTATACAACATAAAGAAGTTCCTCTTGTGAAACATGGAGAAGTTCCTTTCATGACTTAATCTAAATTTCCAAATCAATAAGGAATTGGTGGAGAATATGAAAAATCAAAGGATACATTTTTAAACTTTTAATAAGGAGAAAAATCTTTTGGATAATGTGTAATCAATCAAATTGGAGGTGAAACCATGGTGGACAGTCATATTGTATCAATTACAAAGTCTAAAAGAAGGGCAATGAGTGATGAATCAGAAGTTGGGAGAGTAGTATATACACATAATATTTTCAAATTTTATAAAATATTGATGATTTACATCTTGAAATAACCCATCATGACTCAATCTCTTTGAGCACATACCTTAAGGGGTACATTGGGAAAGGAGTGGGTAGACCTTTAGTGCCTCATAGGATTATTGTCCCTTATTTCCACATTATTACCAATCCAACTAGATCATTCCATAATCTATTACTCCTCCCTTTTAGACTCCTCAAGTATTTTTATTTTTTTCATCCCTCTTTTCCTCACCTTGATCACCTTTATCTAGTTGACTATACTAGGTTGACCCTATACTATTTAGGGCATTTTTCACTTAGAGTTTCATCAACCTTTTAGATGACCTAGCTTGGGACCTAGTGGTTTATATCCTGAAAACATATAGGGTCAATTGGGTTGACCCCATATATCTAATATATTTAAGAGGATTTTGGGTGATATTTACCTAAAAATTCAATATAATTTCATTATTATTTCAATATGCAATCAAGAGTTATTTTTTCTCATGATTCTTTACAATCTAGTCTTACACCATTCTACTTGAGTCTTAGCTTAGGGTATCTACTTAGAGAATGTATTATTATGGATAAGTCTTGGATGCTTTGCACTTTGTTAGTTATCATTACAAACCACAACAACCTCATACAAATCCCCTTTGGCTAAGGGAGAGATTGAGTCTTGATGGGTTCATATTAAGGTATGTATATTCTAACTTTGTTCTCCTCTCTTTAGTAAATAGAAGTAACATAAGTATTGGCTCAAATAATATTACTCTTCATATTCTATGTATTAGGGTATTACTAATACTTAGTTTAATTAAGATTCTTTTATACATATTTTTGTTGCTTCTAATCCCTTTATTGTGCCACAAGCTTTGGTGTGCACTAGATTAGATTTATTTTCTTATTTATTAGATATAGAGTGAACATTAAACCTTAGACTATTTTAGGGTTGTTCCATGATTGTGTTAGACTATAGGCTTTAGAACCCTTCCTATCATAGTGTATTTTGAAAATTTATCCTCTAATAGAGTCTATTGTATCCCCATATTGGTCATGATCTTGCCTAACAAATGTATTCCCAATCAGAAGTGTAGGTATGATCTATCTTCTCAAGGCTAGGATTGATTTATAGACATGATGAATTTCTGATTGCATACATTTTGGTGTTCTTAATCTAAATCATATCCCACCATTTATTGGATTATCTTCACATTTACACTTTCTTATTAACATTATCTTCAATTTGTCTTCACCTTCATAATACATTCTGGTGAACTTGACGTGAACTAACCCTTATAAGATTTGTTTACCATATTTTATTTCTTTCATTATTTCATTATTAATTTTATCATATATTTTCCATATGATATCAACTCTATCAACCCAATATCCAATTTCTATACATAGGATTTTAGGTATAGGCTACTAGATTGACCCTATCAACCCTAGTACAGGTTTTCAACTTTTCAGACATCCAGTCCAGATTACTAGGTTGACCTAGTTAACTCTATACATTTTTAAGAACTCAAAAACAAGTTTTTGTAAAGTTGGATTAATCCAGTTGACCCAATTAGCATAATTTGTAAGCATATATCAAGGTTCTTGATCAATAATCTTAATTTTATACATCTTTGATCTATGAATTTTTATTTCTATCTCTCTATCTATTTATTTATAGTCTTTTGTTTGTAGTCTTTAAAAATACCCTTGCATAATAAATTGGATCGACCCTACCAACCCAATTTTGTGTTCTATGTATTGTTTGGATAACTAGGTCAAATCTACCAACCCTATTGATTTTTAGCCCTTACTTTTGTAGTATAGATTCAACCCTGTCAACCTATTCTATATTTTTTTCATACATTATTGACTATATCAACATTGTACCTTGTTTCAAAATTAGAATTAACCTTATATGCTAGTAATTAGTTCACACTTTATTTTCTTATTATTTGCATGCTTATAATAAATCACATATCTTAATTAAGTTGTTTTTAATTAATCATTTAGTTTCACCATTTAATATTTTATGCACACATGACCAAATCAAAAAATGTAAACAAGCAATAAAATTTGTCTACCCAAGGCCAACTTAGTTGGAATTCATCACCAAGGGAGAAGCTGATTTGTTCTAGTCAAGTATAAAGTCTGGTTAATGGTATATTTTGGCTAAGAACTCTATAATAATATTAATAAGGTGCGTGAAATGTGGGGGTAGGCCCTAATACCAAGCCTATACCATTACCACTATATATCCATTTTAATCCAAACTACCTAAAATCATCCTTAGATTTCCATTCTAGTCCCTTGATTACAACCAAATTCCCATAACATTAACAAACATATCTTAGTAATATAATAAAAATTTAGGTTGACCAATTAGTTACCTATTTAATTTACAATTTGATTTCTTATTTTTTTCTCAATTTTATTTTGTATAGCAAAAACTTGCATTAGCTAATGTTGGTACAAGTTTTTGTGTTGTGTGCTTCAATTAGATTGGCCATAATTGATCCAATTAACCATTTTTTCTATTAAACTATTTATTTTATAAATTAATTACAAAATTTATCTTGATCTAACTCAAAAAACTATTATAGGCTTCTTAAACTACCATATCTATTATACTGGGTTGACCTAGTCAACCCTGTACCTTTTTCTAACCTCTATTCACTATACTAGATCGATGTAGTCAACCCTATACTATTTATAGACCCTAAGTTTATTTTTATATCATCCATTTACTATGATGTATCAACCCAATTGACCTTTTACTATTTATAGACTATATTTTATGTGCTTGGTTAACCCATTTGACCCTATACTACTTTGTACCTTCCTTATTTATCAATACAATTTTCTATTTATCCTTCTTTTTATTCTATTCATCTCTCTTAAATCATATTAAAGTCTCATATCTGAATATTATTAAAAATAATTGAATCCATTGAGATACACAAGTTGTTCATTTCTCCCTCTCTTTTCCTCCCAAGAACACAATCACTCTTGGGGCACCTCTTCCCCTCCTTCACCCATGAACTATAACATGGTTCAAATAACACCTCAATATAAAGACGATAGATGTAATAATTTACTTACTAAGAAACTTCTCATCTTCAAAATATTCAAAGTAATGTGGGAGTAATTGATACAAGTTTACTTAATAATCCCACTAATAATCCTTCTTCTAGTAATCATCTCCCTAACACCAATTTGGGGGTGTTCCTGCCAACACCAACCCACCTCCTGATACAATTCAAATTTTATCCCAAGTTATCTAAAAAATGAACATAATGAAAAATTCTAACACCAACCATATGATGCAACTTCAACAACATTTTATCAATGTGGCTAATCAACATCGAACTATGCATCCTCAAGCTAATCCTAATTTCAATCCTCCACCTCTTAATGATACCTCAAGCAATGTTATTCCTCAACCCATAATGAATAAAAATATGCTTCAAACCATTTAAAATGAGCCTTTATCTCCCTTAATTATTTATATTTATATTGGTAACATATCTCCAACTATTAAGTATGATGGGACTAAATATCCTGCCTTATTTCTTGAAGCCTTTGGTAACCTTTACAAAGAATGGATCTAAACTAATACCTTCACCAAAACTAATCTCTTAGTGAAAACCTTCACTAATAGTGATGTCTTATAATGGTATGATAAAATTACCCAATATTATATTTGGCAACTTGAAGATTTGGTTAATCCTTTGGTTAAAGAGTTTCAACACAATGATCTTCCTAAAAATTGTCTTAGCCACTTCGTCAATGTTAAGTAATCTCCCACTGAATAAACTCATGAATTTATAAAAATATAGAAATCATTAGCCCATAAATCTGACCATAACATGACTGATGATAACTTATTCAAAATCTTTATCACTACTTTAACTCCCACTCTTTAATATAAGGTTTGAACCTTTGCTCCCAAAATACTTAATGAAGTTATTGATCAAGATAAATGTCAAAACTTTATTATGAAGCAATTCAAATGTAATGCTAAAATTATTAAAGTATATTTCAAAATATCTAATGATATATCTAGTAATACTCTACAAACCAAACTAGGAGTTACCAAAATTGATATTCCTTCACCTTCTCATAAACCTCTTTCAGTTTAATAAATGAAACAATTTTTACCACCCTCAAAACCTTGCATCTATCCTAATGCTTCTCCTAAGTGGTATGAACCAAATCTATTTTATTTGTTCTATGATAATATTAGGCATTATCATGAATCTTGTATAGGACTCACTATTTTTTTTTGTCTCCTATATGCTTAGTGATTCATTCAATCATGAATTTATGAACAATCTTTGTCATCAATAATACACCACTACTTTTTTTAAATGATAAAATTCTAAAGCTTCTACTTCAAATAACCAAAAATATTCTTTGAATAATAGACCAAGCACTAAGGATGTTTATGACATTAACTCCAAATATGAATAATATTTTAATGATTCTAAATATGTCAATACTACTAAGGTTAATTATTGTTGTAAACTGACTCACAAAGATCATGTTACCAAACCTAAGAAGCCTTCTTTGGAGGAAAAAATTATTAAAGATAGTACCACTACTAATGTTTCTTCAAAAGCACAAGAGGAACCATCTCCTCTTTCCAATCCTCCAACCACATCTATTCTTCTAATGTCTAATTTACCTCCTCAACTTCATGTTGGTTCTTCTAAATCTTATTGGAACTTCTTGAAGAACTCAAATTTATGCCTTGTAAGATTTCACTTATGGAGTTGGTTCATACTTTTACCTATCATTGTAAGTTCCTTATGTAATGAATCCAAGAAATTGAAGATCCATATTACATAGATGAAAAACCATATGCTATTGAATCTCATCCTACCAACATAAATACCATTAAAACTATGTGTCCTTCTTCCAAGCTCTTTATTGAATTATTTGAAGAGGACATGATCAATGATAAAATTCTTTTTCATGCTGATGATCTACCAATTTTTCAAAGTAGCCATTAATACCATTCTTATCCATAATTTTCTAGTTGATGAAGGTTTTGGTATTAATGTAACATCTTTATGGCTCATCTAATAAATTGATTATAATAAGGATCATCTCAAGAAAACAAATCTTACTTGTCATGGTTTTGATAAAACTAATCAAAATCCATTTTGTTAAATTTGGCTTCCATTAACCATTGGACCTAAGACTATTTGAACCAATATTATAGTCCTTGATCTCTCTTTATCTTATAATACTCTTTTTTCATCCATGGACTCATCAAATGAGGGCCATTACTTCTTCTGGTAGTCAATGTATTAAATTATTACATAATGAAAAATGGTATAAGTATGACACTGATCCTAACCCATGGAGCATTCAACTTCCTAATTCTATATCACAATATCAAATTCCTATGGTTATTAATATTAATAGTGATCTTTTACCTAAGTTTATCAACTGAATCCTAATTTACAAGTTACTCTTGTAGATTTTGATGATGATGAGCCCAATGATTTGCAACATACTTGTAATACTACTAAGTTACGTCCCTACATTTTTCAATGGATTCCTCCTTATCTATTACCCAAGGTTCATACTATTCCTCTTATTGATGAGATTACCAATTTTTTCCCTCCATGAAATAAATGGTAAGGATCCTTTTTTACCTAAATATGCCTTCACTTGTAATGATTTTAGAGTGGTCAAATTATTTCAAGATATTCTCATCATTTCTCTTTGTACATTTAGTAATATTGATATTTCACCCTCTAAAACTCCCCATGATTCTCAAGCATGTGTAATTTATATAACATATGATGATAACAATATAATGGCCCTAGATCAATATAGAGACTTGTATGTCTAGTTTTATCAAAAAACCTTAATCCAAAATCATGCTTTAAATCAAGATGTTTATACCATTTCTATGGATCATACCTTAGATCCTAAGGGTCATGTGCCACCTTCCAATTCTTCTCTGAGCAACACTCCTTAGGTGGTATAATATTATACCTTCTGAAACTCTAAAAATTTCTACTTCTCCTTTACCACCTATCAATCCAATTATTACATCTAATCCTTCTCCCATCATTGAAACCACTAATATTCAAACCCATTATGATCCATCTACTTCTTCTACTCCTAAAATTACATTATATGAAAATTCAACTGATGTTCATTAGATACATTCTAAGTATGATAACCATGGAAATCAAATTCTAGATCTTAAAGTAAATGTTGAATATTATGGTCCACTTCCTACCTTCCCTAGTGATGAAGCTATTCTTGAGTTAATTTATTCCCATGAACCTCAACTTCCTCAACAACATCATAAAATTGGAAATTTTAAGTCTAAAACTCCCTTCTTAAATAACCTAATTGTTAGTATTGAACCTAAAACAAATCCAATTTATAACTTACCTAATACACCATACCACTTTCAAGATGGAAATTCCATACTTATTGAAGAAACCACTCACATTTAATATGATACATCATCTTATCCTTGACCAATTACTATCTCTCATGAACTCTCACCTACTAAACATGATAATTTTATCTTATTATTTAACAAATATCATGAGGAATTTTCTTGGTCTTATGAGAATATGCCTAGCATTGACCCCAAAATTATGGTTCATTACATAGTTATGTATCTAGATACCAAACTTGTGCATTAAAAATAAAGAAAATTTCCACTTAAAGTTTTTGTTGACCAAATTTGACCCTATAGGTCAAATTGGGAACCCTATAGGTAAAATCTTAATTTTTAGATGTTTTAGGAGTCTAATATTTTTTCATGGTATATATTATAGTCCATTTGATGTAATTTAATGCTTTTTTAGTCTTAGTCATGGTCCAATTAGTCCTTATGACCTTTTGAGTTATTTTAGGGGTTAAAATAGAGCATTAAATGAGTTTTATGACATCCTTGGGAAATTTGAAGGTTTCAAGGGGTGATGTCACATTCCATGTATCCTCAAATGTATTATTAATTATTTTTAATTGAAAAGTTATAAGTTCATAAAAAAAGTTCTCTTGGAGAAAATGAGCATTTAATGAGGTGTACAAACTTATACAGACTCTTATAGCTAAGGACATTTTAGGAGTGTCACTTGGTCTTCCATAGACTCATTATAGTGATAAATTTATTTAAAATCTCAAAAAAATTAAGAAAACCATTTCTCTCTCCTTTTAATGGGCTTGTTAAGCAAAAATGGTTTTTAGGTTTGTAATCGATATGGTTCGTAGGAGAGGTTTTAGGAAAAATGCTCTTAGGGTGTCTTCTACACTCAATCAAATTAAATTTGATGTTTGGTTGTAGAGGAATGGTGTCATATGCTTTATGAACCATTCTTAATAAGTTGACCTATCTAATTTGCTTGCTAATCTATGCATCCTATAGGTTTTGCTTTAGTTTGGGCAAATTTTCATAATACAATTACTGATGTTGTTTTAAAATTATGTTGTATCTCTCTAAAAATTATCTCCATGTTTGGTTTCATGTTTCAAGTTGATTTGGTATCTCAAATAACTCACTTTGTCGGAGGGTGCCACCATGTGCAGTCTCAATCAATTTTTCTTATTTGTAGAATTCTTGGTTATCTACAAGGTTCTCATGTGAATAGGATATGATTTTTCTTATGTATATATTTCATAGTGATCATCTTCCCTTCATGTTTAGTCTCATAACATCATGCTTAGATCAAACTTTTAGATCTATCATACTTATAGTTAGCTCTTCACTCACTTTTACTTGTTAAATCATGTATATATAACTATCTAGTGTGCTCATGGAGGTGTAGTGAGGGTATCCAAATGATGAACATGTATTTATAAGTGTGAATAAAAATAGGTTAGACTCTAAAAATAGTGTATAAAGGGACTATTGCAGTCATATACAACACTTTCATATAGTCTACCATTTGAATGTGTATCTACAAGTGCTTTAAAGGTTTCAAACATTGAAAATGAAGTGTGTGAACTTGTTTGGAGATATAAAACATCATAAAATTCCATCTAGATATAGTGAGTGAGAGACCAAGTGATTATGAAGGTAGTTTCACTACTAGAGGGGTCATTTCATTGTTCACTACTTGCATATCTTTCAAGGTGCACAAATAGGTATATCATGATGATGTCATGATATGATGAGAACATTAGTGGTAGTTTCAAACCATTTGAAGCATGAAGAGTTAATTTTGGATTAATAAGATAGGTTTACAACTCATGAGAGGTAAAAAACATGCACATTGTCTACATTTTCCTTCACTACGTATACACATCAGAATAACCACCTATAGGTGATACCATAGAGAGTTGAGGAGCCATTTTGAAGTGTTGAAATTAGTGATGAAACTATCCTTAAGGTATTATTATGATGAAAGTATCATTTTCTACTCATTTGAGGTTCTATATTGTTTATCAAGGTAGAAAAACCTTCCAAAGATAATGATTATGAAATTCAAGGACATAATACCCAAAAGTGCAAAATAGAGGTCTAAGAATTTTGGTTTATAACATGTAATAGTGTTAAAAAATATCTTGATGCATCCTAATTAAAAAAACATGTATCCTATATATAAGACAAGATCCATTAAAAATATTGAGGGAAGATAACTAATGGAAGGTAGAAGTTTGAGGGTTCAAAGTTGCCTATTTAGACACTAAACCTAGGTAGTAACATCTATAAGATTTGAATCCTTAAGTGATATTTCACCCCAAAAAGATAATATAAGTCATATACCTAGTTTGGAGTGTTAATAATGAGGTAATGAACATAATAATTATTTAAAGGTCATCAAACAAAGTTGAGAGGCATGGTTTTATCCTCATAAGCATCTACTGGTATGCTTAACTCTAAGGTTATGCACCTACAACAAAGGGTCAAAATTCACATCACCTATTACAAGGGATTAAGCATGGAAAAATAAAAATTGGTTGATGAAAAATTAATCCCAAATATATTATACTATTCGAAAGGAACATGTGGCATCAATCTACAAGTTTTTTGCCTCAAAAAGTCAATTGTAGTTGACTATTACAGATAGTGAAAAGAGAATTAGTGATCTTGGTGTGGAAATGTTATGTAAATGAGGAAAATTGATCAAATTAATTTAAAAATATTCTTGGGAGGTCTCAATAAGGTTTTTTAACATCATGTTAGGGTCTAACTATTATAAGACCACCTACATGTGTTCTTCCCAAATAGGAATATAGTCTACAGTTTGAGATAGTCAAACTCAGAGGTATGAAATGAGAAGTATTAGAAGGGTATGAGATTATAAATGTGTTAAACCAAATATAAATTATTTAGCACATTTAAATAATCTATTACCATGTGATATCAAATAGAGAGAAGACCTTCTAAAATGCAATACACAATCCATGTGAGAATGTTGCATGTGTAATCTATCTTCTAAAGGTCTACCTTAGGATTTGAAGAGGTTTGGGTGTAAAATGACATAATAAAGGGATAAAATTTGGAATAGGTAGTATATATTACTTGAATAATACTCTCCAAAATTCACCATTTAAAAAAAAATTAAACCTATACACATAAACCCAACTGTCTTGACAAGAGGAGATGAAAGAGTGGACTAGGAGATGGTTAAAACTTCCAAAAAGGTGTAATAAGATGTAACACAATTGGAAAAAAATATTAAACTTTTTCATAATGGAAAATATCAACAAATGGTCTCTATCATTAAGTATGTAGTCAGGCTTATATAGGTAGGGTTTAGGCCTAAATCCAAATGGAGAGTCATTTTTACTCTCACCATAAGAGTGAAATTTAATCCCTTTGGTAATGTTAATAGGTTCATGAAATATGTGTCTTATATTTTTTATTTCATGTGAAACCATAAGGAAATCCAATTTGGCTTATAGCTACATCAAACCTATGTAAAATGGAGAAATAAGCTCTATAGGAGAGATTTGATTGCTCATATCTACCTTGACACCTTGCATGGAGACTTATGGAGTTTGGAGAAGATGATAGGGGTCATAAAAATTGATCTTTTTTAATTTTTTTTCAAATTCAACATCCCATATTTATGAATGAATCTTTGGAAGGTAAAATAGACCTAGACTCACCAAAATCCTTACTAGTGACTAGTTTGAGAAAATGGAGAAGTTGGTGCACACAAATGGCATAGTTGGACTATAATTATGATTTAATGTGGTAGGAGACTATCTAATTCTACTCCCCATACTTTTTAACTATTCAAATTTATATAGATGGAGTACAAAATAAGGTTTCATTGACTATTTTATGCATTATTTAGGTTCTAGGAGGTTTCAAGAGATGAAATCAACTTTATAAGGAAGATTGAGACTTTATATAACTACAAATGTATATTTAATTAATCTAAAAATCTCATAATTTTTCTTACTAGAGTTCTCATCTCAGCCAGTAAAAATTACCATAGTGAACGTGATAGTGAGAAGGGTGAGAATTTTAATTAGATGGCTTCTTAAGGTTGTATAATGACTATAATACCATATAAGGTATTAAAAAGTGTCATCCACTCCTTTTTATGAATTTTCATGAAAAAATATATCCTTTTAGAAGCTAAGTGTGAGGGGTGATTGAAATAGAAGTTTTATTTCAGTGCATATAATGATGGCTTAATTCTATAAGTTTTAAGATGATTAGTACTACAATAAATTCATGGAGAGGCATGTATAAAAACATTCCCTATAAATAAAATCATTATACCTATCCTTAGTCAATTTTGGGACATTCAAATAGGGATAAATCATGAAGGCAATTTATTTGTGCTAAATGAGAACTCTTATGCCACATTTCAATAGTTTCATGACTTGGGGTGACACTTGTGCTTCCTAAATTTGCATTATCAGTTTTAAATTCCATATTACTCAAATTTACATATTTTTATTATCATTAAAAATGACCTTTGTGACCTTTTGAATTCTCTCTTCTCTTCTCTCTCTTAAGTTCTATAAGAACTAGCCATTTTGGCCTTAGTAAAACATGATCCACCTAAGTATGGTGAAGCCCTACTCATTTTCATACCATAGATCATTAAATACTACTGAATTTTACCTCCTCCATCACTATTCATAATATGTTCACTTGAATTGTTGATATTGCTTATGTGATGGTTATTGTTTCCTTAGCATTGTTGTCTCATTCTGCCACCTATTTGAAGTTTGAAAGATTCTTATTGTAGGTCATGTGAAGTGTTCTATGATGTGTTAAGTTTGAGTTAGTTAGTATATTAAAATAGTGTCATTATAGTAATCATGTCTAGTCCTCCTATCCTAAACATTCATCACAACCCCGTAATGAAATATTGATGTGAAAATATTCAGTTTGGAGAAGTATATGTTTAGTTAGTCTCTTGATCTCATGTGTAACATGAAATTGGTTTGTAATCATCAAAAAAATTGGTTTATCACCTCCTTTAAGATAGTTTAATTTAATTTTTCTCTCCCTTTTCCCTCACAATCATAGGTGTAGTAGTGATCTATAAGTGGTACATCAAGGGAGATATCCCTATCTAGAGATTCACCTAATTATTAGGCTACCCATACCCTAGAGGTGTTTCACTTGTGCCACTTGAATGAAGAGAGATAAGACATCTCCTCAAAGGATGCAAATCCAAGTGACAATAGTTTCTAATCTATGTTATAAGTAAATCATCAAACTAATTAATGTTAAATTTATCAGACCAGTGGATTATTCTAAATGGATCTCTAACATTATCCCTATTTTAAAGGTCACTATGGTCATTCTCATTTTTATTGATTTTATAAAATTGGTATATATTTTTCTAATTAAAACTTCCCTTTACCTTCAATATATGCCATTGTTGATTCCATGGCTGGTTACAAAATGTTATCTCTTATGGATAGCTTCTTGGGATACAATCAAATTCATATCACTCCTAAGGACAAACATAAGACTAATTTCACCACAGAATGGGGTACCTATTGCTATGTCAAAATACCCTTTGACCTCAAAAATTCTAGATCCACTGAATGATAATAAATGACTCACATATTTCATGATCTCATTCACATAATTATTAAAACCTATGTGGATGATCTCATTGTTAAATCCAAAAAACATAAAAATCATCTTTCTGATCTCACTAGCATCTTTGACCATCTCCTTAAATATAAATTTAGAATTATTCATTACAAATTTTTATTTGAAGTCACGTCTAGAAATTTTTTAGGATTCTTAGTTTCTCTCCATGGCATAGATGTTGACCCTACCAAAATTATTGCTATCATCAGCATGCCCATTCCTCATTCTATTCCCAACATTCGTACCTATTTAGGCAAACTAGGGGTAATCAGATGATTTGTACCCAAAATGGAAAATAAAATTCACTCCATCAATTAAATTCTCAATAAATATACTAATTTAGAATATATATATCCATACTAAAAGCTTTTTATAATATGAAAGAGTCATTACTTCATCAACCTACACTTTGTCCTCTTTTCAATGATAAACTTTTGACTCTATATACTTATTCCATACCTATTTTAGTTGTGTAAATGCTTTCAAAATAAGATGATATGGGAAGGGATTATTCTATCTACTACATTAGTTGAGACCTCATTGATTATGAGACACATTATACTAAAATTGTGCATGATTCCCTCACCATCTATTTTGTAATTAAAAATCTTTACCATTATATGCTTTACCAAACTACTTATGTCATTGTTCATTTTGACCCCCTTCATCATTTCTTCTCCAAATATTTGTTCCTAGATATAGAATTGGTAAATGGATGGTCTTACTTATGGAATTTGATCTCCACACCATCACTCAAAAAGTTGTGAAATGGAAAATCATAGCTGATCAACATACCATAGCTCCCATACCCGCTACTTCTTCTCTTCAAGATAATCTTCTAGATGACAATATCTTCTACATATAAGGTATTAATAAAACTATTTATATCAAATATTATTTTCATAGCTTTACCATCGATCTTGAAGCTAGTAATATTGATTAATCCACTACTCCTTCTGATACTACTAAAGTAAAAGTATTTATTGAGGAGCTTCCTAAAATTAATGATGAATTACATGAGGATACTTGGTCCCTTCACTTTGATGGTGCTAAATGCATTCAAAGAGCTAGGGAAGCCTACATTCTCACAATTCCTCTTAGAAAGATCATTCTTTTAGATTTTCACTTCACCTTTGATGTCACCAATAATATGGCTGAATATGAAGATCTCATTTTAGGCATGTGAAATTCTCTTGACTTAGACATTCAATACATTCATGATTTAGGTGACTCCCAACTTATTTTACATCAAGTTAATGGTGATTATCACTATAAAAGTGAGAAGCTTATCACATATCATTAAATTTTAACCACTCTTGCTAAGGATGTCATCTCTTTCACTATTGGGACTATTCCTAGAGATAAAAATTCAATTGATGATTCTCTTGCCTCTTCAAAATATCTCTTTCATCCACACCATGTTATTTTTTATCCTAATTTTATATAAAAATAAGAAAATCTCCATCCTCTACTCAACCACCATATTCACTTATCTATCATATCAAGGCTGTTACCATTTGACAAAGCCCATGGTACCAAGACATCATTTAATTATTGAAACATCAAACTTATCCTCCTAATTTATACTCTCATGAAAAGACACATATTCATAAATAAGATTTCAAGTATGTATTTCAACACAACATCTTTTATTATTTCAATGCTAAAGGTACCTTGATCCATTGTGTTACAAAAGATGAGGTCCCTTATCTTCTTGAATAAATACATGGGGGAATTTGTGGTGGCCACCGTATTGGACATGTTACATCCCAAAAATGCCTACATATGGGTTAATTTTGGCCTACTCTTGAAAAAGATGTAATTGAGTATGATAAAAAGTGTAATCCTTGTTAGATTCATAATTATCTAATTCATTCACCTCCTATTAAAATTCAATCTATTAAATATCCTTGGCCATTTTCCACATGGGGATTTGATCTCATTGGTAAAGTAACTCACTCTTAGGATGGGCATGTGTTTATCATTACTGCTATCAAATATTTTACCAAGTGGGTAAAAGCCATGCCCCTTGTTAATGTCACTGGTCCTACCATTTATAAATTTATTCTTAGTCAAATAATTTATTGCTTTGGTGTTCCCCATATCATTATTTCAGACAATGGTGGTAAGTTCAAAAATAAACATGTTAAACAACTTTGTAACAAATTCAAGATCAATCACAAATTGTTTATGCCTTATCATCTATAATGTAATGACAAATATGAGGTCACTAATAAAATCCTTAAAAAAAATTATCCAAAAGACAATTCATGAAAACCACATAGATTGGCATCTTCATATTTACCCTACACTTTGGGCCTATTGGACTAGCATATGTAATGCCATAAGGGCAACTCCATTCTTGCTAGTCTATGTTTCTATGTTAGTTTTTCCTTTAGAAGTTGAGCTTCTCTATCTTTGTATATCTCTTCATGGTATTATTCTTAATGAATAGTTACATTAATATCATCTTCATTCCCTTGATATACTTGATGAACATCATCTTTCCACCCTACAACATAACCACCAATACAAGGCTCACATTACCAGATAGCATAACAAATGTGTTAAAACTTGCACATTTAATATTGGTGATCTTGTCTTTAAATTAGAATATGCCCATGATAAATAAGGTAAATACACCCAAAAATTGTGGGTACCATATTTAGTAAAAGATATTATTGGTCTAATTACCTACCACCTTAATACCAATGAAAGCCATGTTTTCAAAGAGCCCACCAATGCACAATTTCTCAAAAAGTACTTTACCTAAACATTTCCTTATTTTCATGCTTTTTATCTACATCTATGTAACAATTTTTATAGGTAAGTTACAAGGGTCTTTCCTATACATCAAGATCATTCATTTCACAAACCTTTAGTCCTTTTTATTTTTATGGTTTCTTGATGTACCATAGTCTTCTTTATCTTCTTGAATTTTCTCTTTTTATCACCCCTTGGGTTTTTATTTTATGATTTACATTATAGGACCATGTATACGACTCAACATTACTCACAAAACTACCATATTTTAATTACCTCACTTTATCTTTCACTTTCTTGTTGTCACCCCATTATGTTTCTCTTTTATGAAGTTGTCGTGTAAGACCACAGATAGGACCCAGTCCTCTTTATAAAAATACTATCTTTTTACATCCTTGTTCTCAAAATTTAGTTTTTGCTTCTCTTTATAGATGGAATTTTTAGCATGTTTTTCTCTATTTGCTCATTCTTATAATAAGTAATCACACTTTACTATAATTGTATCCCTTTTTACCCTTTGTCACATTGTTTTTTTTAATTTGAAGTAATTAAAATTGTTCCATTTGTCATTCTTCATGATTTCACCTTAATTTCACTCCACATTAGATAAAATAAGGTCAAATTCAATATATCACCTTTATTTCACCTATATTTATGAGGCTCTTAGACCCCATACTCTTTGAGGTTCTCTCTCTTAGCAACCTTATCCCAAGTATTCAAATGAAAGTCATATTTAACACCCATGTTTGGTTTTTCAAATCTGATGGAGGAGGAATAGAAAAATCCATAAAGAAAGTTAAAATCCAAATCATTTGAATCAAAAAGAAATGATATCTAAAAGGAAACATACAAATCTCAATAGTCACATCACACCAAAATATGTAATTACAATCACATATCCTATATCTAATTGAATTTCAATTGCCACATTTGGCCTCACATAGACTACATTTTCAAAAAAACTCTATGGTGCTACCTACTTTCTCATGTAAGTACCCAATTTTTGTAGTAGATTGATAGCTCTATAAGGGGTCTTGAGGGATAGGGAACACATTATGGGTAGGTAGGTCTATTTTACTTTTAATTCATATAGCCTTCATGGGATTATATATATACTTCATTTGTTGACCTAAGACTTGTGTGTCTAAGAGAAGTTCTTTAGAGTCCTTAAGCTTAATAGTCCTCTTGTTTTGACAAACATAATTTGAATGTCTTGAGTTCAATAAATATTTCCTCTACCTTTGTTTTTCCTTCATTCTCCCCTCCACCCATTTAATTTCCCCATTAATATAAAAATTATGATTCAAAATTTATTTTCCCTTCTTATTTAATTCCTTCTTCACCTCAAAAAAATTCTAACACTACTTTGTTTCAGTTTCATCTATCCTTAGATTGAAACAAAATGTTTGAGAAAATATGGATTACTTCTTTCTCTTACACCATGATTTTACATTTATACACTTGTTTTACTTTCCTTTTACCATTTGTCATTGTTTTACTATCCTAATGTAATGGACATTTGATTTTGTACCCCTTCTTCCATTGTTGAGTGAGATTGGCTTGTTGATTCTCATTTGGGAATGTTTTTTTCCATTTTATTCACTTTTTTCATTGTTGAGTGAGATAAGTATTATTACTACTCACTCATCAATGTTGTTTTACCATTTTGTTTCTTTTTTTACCATTTTATTTGTTTGATTTACCATCATGTTTGACATGTATCCATGGTTTAACTTTGTGAGTTTGCCTTTCTTACTTAAGGATAGCTTGTTTGATTTTTTTGTATTTAGTAGCCTTGTATTTTTAGTTACCCAAATTCCTCTTATTGTTTGACTTGGTAATTTGGTATAACATAATAATTGTCACTCCAGTTTACCAAATTTTCCAAGTACATCCCATCCTCATACCACCATCTATCTTGGTTTTTTTTTACGTTTATCTATTTTTGATCTTTAATTTTGTATTCATGGGTATTTCAAAAGCAATCTTTGTTCCCCTCACATTAAAAAATAAAAATTTAATAGATAACCATCCCAAAATAAAGGTAAGTCAAGGTATGCATAGCATTTAATTTTTAGTTATTTAATTTTTAGCCTTTTACTTTTAATTATTTTTTATTTAAAATACTGTAACTTATTTTTTAGCATTAAAGTTGTGTGTTACTATGTTATTTATAAAATAACCATCCCCTATTACACCTTAGTTAAACATGATGATATTTGAGTGGGCCATATGTATACACATAATATTTTTAGATTTTATCAAATACTGAGGCTTTACATCTTATAAGAACCCATCAAGACTCAATCTCTCTGAATGTATGCCTTAAGGGGTGCACTGGGAAGGGGTGGGTAGACCTTTGGTTATTCACATAATTTTTGTCCCTTATTAAGACATTATTACCAATCCAACTAACTCCTAAAACTATTCCCTAAGTTCTTACTCCTCCCTTGCACACTTGTCCAATCTTTTCTTATTTTCATCCCTCTTTGCCTCACCTTGATCCCTTTTAGCTAGTTGATTGTAATAGGTCAACTAGGTCAACCTTGTATAAGTTTTATCCTTTGATTACTATACAAGGTTGACTGGGATTCACCTTATAATATTTATGGTATTTTTTACTTAGAGTTTCATTAGCCTTTCGACTGACCTAGCTTAAGACCTAGTGATTTATCTCTTGAAAACATATAGGGTCGACTAGATTAACCCCATATGACTAACATATTAGGAAGGATTTAGGGTGAGAACAACCTAAAAATACAATATCATTTCATCATTATTTTTATATTCAATCAATATTCATTATTCACTTGCACTTCTTTATAATCTACTCTTCCACCATTTTACTTAAAGAGTCTAAGCTTAAGGTTTCTACTTGGAGAATCTAGTCTTATGGATAAGTCTTAGATGCTTTGGAATTTAATATTGATCCTTAAAAACCAAAAATACATCTTACTAATCCCCTTTGGCCAATGGAGAGATTGAGTCTCGATGAGTTCACATTTAAATAAGTATATTCTAACTTTGTTCTCCTCTCTTTAGTAGATAGAAGTAGCATAATTATTAGCTCAAATAATATTACTCTTCATATTCCATGTATTAGGGTCTTACTAATACTTAGTTTATGCATGTTTTGATTTATTTACTAACCCCTCATGTTTTACCACAAGCTTTGGTGTGCACTATATTAGATTTAATTTCTTGTTTATTAAAATAAAGTGAAAATTAAACCTAGGAATCTTTAGGGGTTTTTCATGATTATGTTAGATTGTAGGATTTGGAACCCTTCCTATCAGGGTGTATTATGACAAGTGATCCCCTAATTAGGTCTAGTAGATCCCCATATTGGTCATGCTCCTACTCAACAAGTCTATTCCCAATCAGAAGTATAGGTATGCTCTATCTTATTTAAGTTAGGAATAAATTATAGACATGATGCATTTATAATTACATACAAGTAACTCTTTCATATTCTCAACCACCTTAGGATACTGATGGGAAAAATTTAGCCTTCAAGACCCCACCAATCTAAAAGGTTCATAATGAGAAGGGGGAAAATAATAAGGGTCAATTCATACCTTAGTTTAGTGAAGCTTCAAGTAGTGTTGTTACACATAAGTTACAATCAAAGGTTGCTAAACATCACATCAAAATTATATACCATATTAAGAAGGCACATGCCACCATACCAATGTGGGACACATTACTTCTTCTAAGGCAGAATGACCTCCTCCAATAATAATTGCCTAAAATCTACATCTTGGTTAAGTAATTAGAAAAATATGGTGTATTCCTCATGAATACTAGTCAACCTGTTCAACCTTAATCAACCAAGGCAAATAAACCCCCTCCTTTCTTTCATTATATCATAATAGGAGACTCCTTAGTAAATAATTTTATGATAGATAGTCATGAAATTACATCCATGATGCCAAAATAAATTACAAATAAGTTGGGGTTAAAATATGAATCTAATTATAATGGAGTCTTATTACTAGATAGGTCTCCTAATAAGACTTTGGAGTGCTTAAAGATATAAAACTTATCCTAGTTTCTTACCCCAATTACACCATATCACAAGATGTTGTAGTGGTTGATGTACCCCTCTATTTTGAATTATGTTTATCTATAGATTTCAATAATAAGATAGGAGGCTACCTATCATTTGACTAGTCTTATATGGTATTTACAACTAGGTATTGAACTAAGGCTACCACTAGGTCTGATCCTATCTCTTGGTTCATTTATATCCCTACATGCCTAATCCATCTAATGTCAACTTCACTATTATTAATGAAGATGAGCACCTTGGTGATCAAGAGTTAGTTGAGCCACTTGAGGGCATATCAAACCTAATAATTGATGAGTGGGGTATAGATAACCATGGTTATGATCCATATAATAGAATCAAAGATGTAATATTGGGGATATAATATATGCATGAGGAAGAATCAGTCATACTAGCCCTTACCAATCCATGTCCAAATAATGATAGAGTATGGAGACTATTCTTTATGGCTCTAGGTTTAAGAATAGAAGTGAAGCAGGTGTCATGCTTGTCTCTCCATCTAAAAAAAATTATTTTTATTCCATGATATTTTAAGTTAGTTCACATGTAATATAATAAAGTATGAGGCCCTCATTCATGGGATTTAATGGGAAAGGAAAAGAGGTATCAAGCTATTGCAAGCTATGGGAGATAATGAATTTGTGGTCAATTGGGTGAGAAAGAAAAATTTAGTCAAAAACCCACTCTTAAATGAAAATAATAATAGTTTTTGGGACTTATTATAAGACTTTGAGGCTTTTTTTTGTCAATTTTAAGAGAAGACAACCAACATGTAGAAAAGTTGATAGATATATAGGCACAATATGCCATCATAAGTAAAGCCAATAACACAAATAATTAGTCACAAATGAAGTTAGTATGTAGACCATCAGTACATAATAATGAATTCACTTGGTAGGTCTTTTATAGTGATAGGTAGATAACATGTTTCTTGAAACAAGAGGCAAAATTATGCTCAAGTAATAAAGTTAGACTTGATTAATATTATGGTGACTAGATTGTTCACTTAAAGATAAATAAAATTACTAAGGGGTTAGATACTTTTGAAAACATATTCAATGAAGATGATTAGTTGATAATATACAAGGTTAGCTTGTCAACTAAGGAAGAGCACTATGATAAGGTCACCATTTTCAAAGATAGGTTGCTCAAACTGGGCAAGATAAGAACTAGAAAAGTGAAGATTGCCTTTATAGAGCCATGTAAATAACTTATAGACATATTTTCTTAGGAATACAATTAATTAAAAGGATTTGACCCTAGTTTATTCCAACATAATATAAAATTAGAAGTAAGTGCCAAACTTGTGAGGTATAAATAAAGACCAGTCAATCCTAGGATTGAACTCTTTATGAAGAAAGAGTTGACTAAATTGATTTAATCCAACATCATATTCCCCATAAAACACTCTTCATGGGTGGTTAACCTTGTGCCTATAATAAAAAATAATGTGGAGATAAGTTTATGTGTAATAAAGGATCTTAACAAGGTGTCATTAAGAGACCACTACCCCTTGCCATCTATGGATCAAATTATCCAAAACATTGCAGGTTCACAACATTTATCTTTATTTGATTAATACTAAAGCTATAATTAGGTGTTAGTGAATGAAGGGGACCAACACAATACTACCTTCACAACTAAGTGGGTAACTTATGCTTATAAGAAGATGCCCTTCGGGCTATCCAATATAAGGGCTACCTTTCAAAGGGAATGGATGTATCCTTCCAAGGACTCATCGATGAGATGGTTCTCATATATTTGCATGACATTAAAGTCTTCTCAAATGATACCAAAGACCACTTGACACACCTAAGGCTGATATTTGATAGGTACAAGCAGTATGGGGTCTATTTGAATCCCAAAAAGTGCATTTTTATAGTCCATAAGAGCAGAATTTTTGGTCACATTGTGTCTAAGAAAGGCCTCTCTATAGATGCTAAGAGGGTGAGTATAATCCTAGTTATATCACTGTCAAATCATAATAAGGGAATATATATTTTTCTATGTTAGATCAATATCACTTGAAGGTTCATTCCTCAGTTTGTTGAGTTAGTTAGACTTCTAAATTTTATGCTCAAGAAGCATAAGGAATTCACATGGACAAGGGAAGGAAAGATAAGTTTTGAATACATTAAATAAGATATTACTAAGGAACCCACTTTTATCAAACCTAATTTTTACAAACACTTGTTTTTATATTCCTTCTCAACCAATGACACCATATCTACCATGTTGATGTAACAAAATAGTGAAGGCCTTGAACAACCTATAGGTTTATTTAGCCAAACATTGGAAGTCTATGAAGATAGCTAAACCTATGTATAAAATCATGTGATTGTAGTCATGAGAAGCCTTAAAATTTTCAAACACATGGTGTCCAAAAAAAATATCTATGTCATGTTGGCTCACCTAGAATCAAGAACTTCCTTCTGAATTAGGAATTAAGTGATAAAAGGGTAGGTTAGGTGACTAAATGCATGGAGTATGACATAGAAGTGAAGGTCACCAAATTAGTGAGGGGTAGAGAACTATGTGAGAAATTTGAATTATATGTTAAGGAGAATAAATATGTGGTTATAATAATTTATAGTGATCACCAAACAACTACACCTACACCTCTTTTTAGTTGGACTCAAAACATGGTAAGATTCCTTCAACTAGGAGAATGTCCTATAGGACTAAATACAAAAAAAAAGTATTATATGCTAAAATGAATTTATTATAAATTGGTATATTGATTACTATTTAAGAATTATCTTGATGGCATGTTATTAATATGTGTGTAGACTAATCAGATTGACAATATTTTAGATCATTTTCACGATGGGCCTATAGGAGGCCACTTTATAGCTAGGAGTAAATCAACAAGGATAATAAGAGTAAGTTAATTTTTGATAATCTTATTTAATAAATTATTTTAGGATAAATATACACCCTTGGAGAGATTTATTTAGTCTCCCTCTAATTGAGCTACATAATAGGAATAATGCCAGGCTATGGGTCACCTATGCTGGTGTTGGACCTCTGAAGAAGGCTAGATTCCTATTGATGCTTAGCTAAACTAATGAAAATCACTAACAAAATGGTTATAAAATGTTTAATGGCTCTTAAATAGGCTAAAATTTTATTCACCAAAGTTTAATGGACACTCATAAAACATTGAACCCACAATGGATCAACACAAGATAACTATAACTCACATAGCCTTACGATCTCACTAATTGCATAAATACTTCATAGAAGAGGTTACAAGTAGAAAAATAATGTAGACCCAAAATTTAGATTTAAAACATATTAAAATATTCAATTATAATGATATTAAACTAAGAATACTCTCCTTCACAAATTCATCATACACAAGCATACTTAGCACTGATTGAAGACAAGAGATAGGTAAAGATTTAATCCTATTACTTCAAAAGGTAGTTATTACAATAAATTTATAGGGTTTAAGAATATCAAATAAGTACACTTTTACAAGAGTATTAATTAGTATCCTTTTTCCAAAAAATAATGAAAAATTATAACATATTAGAATCTCGATAATGGGAATGAGACTAGGATATATAGGAGAAGGGAGAGAGAGAATGAAAGTGAGAACATGCCATCCCAAAGGGAACACACCATATCATATCATTAATGGATTTTGAGATACAAACCTTTCCTCCAATGAATGCCTTTCCACCTTTTTTATCAATTAGGACACTCTTCCTAGATTACTAATTGAGAAAGACCCCATAGGCTCTAAGGATGCATTGAATGAACCTAGTTGCAAGTCCCAACCACCACATCCTTTTATTTGATCCTTCACACATCTCCCACTAAAGACAAAACTTTCATTGTCATGGATCTAATAAAATCATATCCCCATCTATTTTAAATGTATTTTTGTCAAAAATATGGCCATATTGAAGGATAAGGACCCTTTACATTAATCACATATCTGCTCCATTTCCATGTTTGGATCATAGGTGCATTCTATAGGTGGAAAAATATAATATTTTTGGTTTTCCTATAGTTATCATATGATTTAAACCTATAGAATACATATCCCTTTTTTCATATTATAATAGGACCAAATATACCCACTTTATCTCTATAGGAACCAAGGGCTCATTATGTACACATGTGCTTTAAGAATGGGGAACATAGTCACAAATTAACCATATAGGCTATAAAATGTTGAACTAAATATCCATATTTAGATTTAATGGTGTCCCATTATGTTCTTGATACATGACTACATCATCATGTTTCCTAATTGGCACTTGATTGAGCTTTAATGGCAATGAGATGACCCTACAAGGCCTTGTTTACCTTAGTTGAAAATTGGTCATTCAATTTGACCTTGTCCATCAAATATTGCTCAGGCCAATCAAAATATTATAATCTATATTCACTCCCATTTTCCTAAAAAATCCTTACTAACTTCTTGACTTGTTTGACATCATTAGATTAAAATACATGAATGAATGTAGTCTACTGATTTCCTAACATGAAGATCCTTTAACACATTGACTTGTTCACACACCATTATATCAAGATGTATGAAGTAATGCAAGACCTTAATCTATCTAGGACCACTTCCTATTAGTTCCCATGCACCATCAAATAATTGGTATGATTAAATGTTGATCATTGATCTACCTTAGACCTACCTTATTATTAGTAAATGTTCACTATAAAATCTTTGTTTGATGAATCTGTACCATTAAATCTTGTCCAACCTATATCCTTTTAAGGGATTTTAAACTAGGGATCTTTTGAACTATTTGACCCTAATGTAAACTATTAGATCACATGTGTTAGTATGCTAGCTCACATGGATCATTTGATCTTTATAATATTTATACCTTTTTAAGGACTTTTTGAATCTAAACAATCATTTTGTAAATCTCAAACTTGACACTTTCATAGATGTCTTACTCTATAGGGTTCTCTTTGAAGCTCTATAACTTAGGCTAGAAAGCTTGTATAAATATGAAGCTTATGAAGTATGTTTTTGGCATGAATAAATTGATTTCACATGATCCACTAGTCATGTAAGGATTTTTAGCACATTTATAAAATATTCAAGTAAACTCATTTATTTATTCCTATGTGACATCCTGATGATGGTATGGCTCACTTAGGCTTATGCTAGGGACTTTTTATTGAACCTTTGAAGTTTGAAATGATTACCTAAGGCTAATGTAGGATTTTCCATGACCTTGAATTTATTTAATACCATGAAACTTACTTAAAAACTAGTTCCTTGCTTTGTAAATAAATTAGATTACACTTTAAAGAAGCTTAAAGTGTTTCAAAAGCTTTGCAAATTGCATGAGACCTTGGACCATCCATTCCATATAGCACTCTATTAAAAATCTTGATCCACATCAAGACCCCTATATATTTGCTACATATAGGAAATCTATATATGTAGGCCAAAATATTGGCCAACATTTTTGTTGACATCTTAAGGTTGCATTCTTTCTATGTAAGATTAGTGGCCTTAAACTGGTCCATTAGGCATATGGAGCCCAAGTCTTATCTCAAATGATCATGAAGATAACACAATGTTATCCCTATTTGGAACCTCCTTGTAAATAATAGTAACAAAATAAAAAATAACAATAAAGTGCCCAAGACACTTATGAAAAGAAAACACATGATAAAAATAAAATGTGCACAAGGCACTTAGAGGAAAGCATAAAAAGATACTCTAATATGTAAAATATGTCACAATAGATGTAATGATTCTAATATCAAGTATTCAAATGAATTACATTAACTATGATGGGTAATACCTCTCCATCTATTTGGGTAAGCTAAAAAGCATTATGTTCCTTACATCAATAGATCGAATAAGGACCACTCCACAAGAGGATTAAGTCCCTTTTCTTGAAGCTAATTATTGTAGATCTCTTTTTAAAGGCTTTTTAAACCTGAGTTTGATGTGACTCCAAAGCCTTCATAATAAGGTCCCTAGTTTCTTCTAGCTCCATGAGCTCTATCATCTTCACATTCATGGGCTCACCCTCCATCAACTCAAGTTGATGAGCTAATTCTAATGTAGACAACATAGAATAGATATGAAATTTGGATTCCCTTCCATAAATAAGGACATACGGATAATTTATAATGGAATATTTAAGGGTCACCCTATCTTCCCATAAGGCTATCCCTAGCTTGGTGTACCATGTTCTCTGATTCTCTTCCATGGTCCTCCTGATGATCCTTATAAAATTATTACTTGTGGACTCTACCAGTATATTTCATTGAGGATAATAGTTGGAAGAGGTGCTAAGATAGATGACCAATTTGAGATCCCACTCACTTACCTTTATACTAAGGAATGCTAGTGCATTATCTAAAATTATAGTGGCTAGGACACCAAACCTAGTCATAATGTTATCATAGAAATCCATAACTACACCCTCATTAGTGTCCTTCAAAGCAATGGATTCCACCAACTTGGTGAAGTAGTTAGTTGTAGTAAGCACCCATTCATTCCCTACACTTGATGTTGGATTGATCATCCCTATGAATTCTAACCTACATTTAATGAAGGGTTGCTCCACCTAAATTGGATTGAGTGGAAGGGCTGCTAGTTTTTAATTTCCTATAAATAGAGTACATGTATGTAATTTTAGAACCCATGCATGAAAATCCTTGAAAATATTGGGATAGTAATAACCATACCTCATTACCTTTTATACTATGGTTCTAGGTGTAAAATGGCCTCTTACAGGTCTATCATGAAACTAATCCAAGAGCCTTACCACTTGGACATGATATATGTACCTAAGGAGTAATCTATTGAGGTCCTTTCTAAAAATGACACCATCAACTAATGCATAAGATATGTATTGAATCTTGTAATACCTTATTTTGGTGTTGTCCAAACCTTGGAGGAATTATCCTATTGTCAAGAAGTGAGTCATATCTTGAAGCCAACTCTTTTGAAGTGGAGGTGCACCTACTTATGAGTTATCCTCGGTCACCAAAATAATTTCCTTATCTTGTTAGTGATCACTCACCTTGTGATCACACAAGCCCTTACCTTTAACCATCTTGGTGACCTTGATATCTTAAACATATTATATGACCTTGGTGATCCATCATGCTCTCTTCTCATTCAAATCCTTGTTAAAGAGGAAGTCACTAACTCGAAGATGAGACACCATAATATGAATCTTGTTCTTGGAGAGCATGGGTCTAAACTTCTAGAGACTCCTCAAGGTTTCAAGAACCTATTTTTCAATGAAAGTGTACCTCACCTCATATCCTTAGAATTCTTACTAAAAAATTAAATTATCTACTCTATTCCTTTGCTAGTTTTTTGCATCAATATATCTAATATGTTATCAACATTAGCAAAGGTGTATAAGATGAAGTACATGGAGAAGTTAGGATTCAAGAGTGAGGGTGCTTATGAAGTGTCTTGCTTGATGTCAATTAATATGCTAAAGGATTCCCCAACATTATAAAATCGACAAGGTATCTTTTGGTAAGAAAATATGCCCCAATAGGTAGTAAAGGTAGTCTTGTACTGGTCTTCCTCTCTCACTAGCACTTGGTTATAACCTGAATACCTATCTAAGAGAGAGAGAATAATTATAAAACAATAACTATTTGAAGGAGTTTCTCCATGGATGTTAGAGGATAATGATCCTTAAAAGAGACCCTATTTAGATCCTTAAATTCCACACATAACCTAAATTACCCATTATTATTCTTGATAGGTACTAGATTAGATACCCATGAGGAGTGCTTAATTGGAAAGATGATCTTGGATTCAATCAACTTGGTCAATTCCTTATTCATAATATATTCAATCTTGGGGTTTATGGGCCTCTGCTTCTATCTAATAGGATTAACATTAACCTCTATTTCTATAGTGTGTTGGGATAATTTAGGATCAAACCCCCTTAGGTCACTATATTTCTAATCAAAGATGTCAGGGGATCTCTAGCTCTACCAATTAGAGCACAATTGATTACTTTCTTATATGCAATTAAACACGGAATTATACCACAATGATAAAGTAGCTAGAAGCTTGAGACAGCAAAGAATTTGAGAGACAATACACACTCTTGTATTAAATACTACTAGAAGAAAATACAATAAGGAAGATGCCACTTCTTCCTCCACCTCAAAGGCTTGCCACACCTCAAGACCTTCTCCCCTCTCTCTCTTGCTCAACACAACAACTCTAAAGCTTGAGTTGCTATCCCTCCTTGAATGCTTTAGCTGATCTCCTTGACCTTGCTAGCTTCAATGCTATTACTTGCCTTCTTAGATACAAAAACAATACATGCCTTATGGGTCTATAAATAAGATCCCATGCTTACAAAAATAGAACTAAAGTTACAATAATTAGACACGTAGCTCGTGACTATAATTAGTCGCTTGGCATGCAAACACTTGCTTCGCTTAACTGACTGTTCATCAACAACAGTTCTAAAAATACACAGGTGATCGACGCCGGTCCCTACTAGTCTGGTGCTGCCAAAGTTGGCCGACTCCCTGCCATCGCCGGTCTCCTTCTCCATTGCATCTGATCGATGTCAGTCGTACTACCGATGCTGGTGGCTCTGGTTCTTCAGCATCCTTTCTCTTGTGTCTGCAAGCTGTTGAAGCTTTTAGCTCCACACCATAACAATCTCCCACTTGGAGATAAACAGCTGCAACTTGTACCTATACCTGTACACCATCTATTTTTTTCCTTAGGCTCTATATCCCTCTTCAATGTCACTCTTGAAGACCAACCACCATGCAAACCTGTGATGTAATGCCTGTCTCTTATGCCACAAGAATTTTGTTGCTCCCAAATTCTCCATGACATACTTCTGAACCAACTCTACCCTTAGCTCAGAAAACTCCTTGTATATGAAACCCTGCAACAAGTAACACAATACAGTAATAGGATAATGTAGCTAATATTATCCAACCTAGTAAAGATAAAATATACAATGGTCAAACCTCCATTGTTCTGCAGCCTAAACAAGACCATATACCATAGCCTTTTGTCTCTTGTGTCCATCCACTCTCTTCTCTAAAACAAGAATCCATCCCTCTATCTAGTGCTTCCTTCTAGCTGACAACACTACCAACAAATACCTATTTGGTTCTCCAAGGACTCACACTCCTCATCCATGCCACTCTCACTATTTCTAGATTCTACCTGCATTGTTTCTTCCATCTTCCTAGTTCATGACTATCAGTAAGCAATATAAAGAAGGTGAACAATGAATATGAGGTTCACATACCTTTCCTGACCTCCACATGGGTGTTTGAGACTTATATATCCACCCAACATCTGTTCCAGTGACCAATATATGCCATCTCCCAGTCTGCTCCTGACCGATGTCGGTTCCCTGCACTGACCCTGACTGCCAACGTCATTTCCCTGGCCGACGCCGACGTCCCTCCTGCCAACGTTGGTCCTTATGATCGACGTCGAACTTCTCCTGTCCATCCTACCGACCCTGCTGGTCTACACATGACCGATGTCGGTATCTGGATGACTGATGTCGGTGCCAAGCTACCGACATCGGTGTCTATGTGTTCCTGTAAGTGATGAAATTTTCATCCGCGAACTCTTCTTGGATCAAACCTTTGTCCATGCTGCCCTGCTTAGATTTATTTAGCCCCTGTGACTGATTTCTATCCTTCATATCCTTCATAAACACCAAGGCTTCTTTGTTCCTGTCAAAAGCATCAAATTTCCTCTTTCTGTAATGAATTATATCTGTGCTTTCAAAATTTGAACACATACCTTTTGAATCAAGAACTTCCATTCCCTTCCTATTCTTGTGACCAAGCCTATTAGGCCACATCTTCGAATCTACACCAGAAGTAGAATCATTAATACAAGTAGACAGATAAAGAGTATCTACTTTCTTACCTTTTGCTAGAACAAGTGCTCCCTTGGTAACATTCCAAGAATCCGTTGTGAGGGTTATTGTGCATCCCTCATCTCCCAACCTTCCTACAGAGATCAGACTTTGCTTTAGAATTGGAACATGCATGGCCTCTTTCAACACCTATGTGTTGTCAATCTGCAATCTCAGTTGCACTTTCCCTTTGCCAACTATCTGACAAGGTGTACCATCCCCTAAATAGAGTACTCCAAAATCTCCCTGTTCATACTCATAGAACAAATCTCTGTTTGGGGATGCATGAAAAGATGAACCAGAATCTAAAATCCATGATCCTACTTGACTATCTGAAGAAAGTATGAGAGCATCCTGCATCACAATATTTGCATCCTTTGCTTCTTCCATACCTGTATGTTGATTCTCTTTATCTCTCAACCAACACTCCTTTGTATGTCCTTTCTTTCCACAAAACCAGCAGGTAATACCTTTGGACTCGGATCTCCTTCCCGACCTTGATTTCCCTTGCTCAACCTTCTCCCTTTGCCTTTCCCTACTTTTTGCACTTAGAGCATTCCCTGATGATTCACCTGTGCTTCTCTTGCGTATTTCTTCATTCAAGATCACACTCACAACATCATCAACTTTTAAGATTTTAGAAGTAGATGTAGAATTACTTACTGCCATAACCATATCGTCCCAACTTTTAGGCAAAGAACATAAAATCAAGAGAGCCTTTACCTCATCATCAAAAACAATATTGACTGAAGCTAGTTGGTTTACCAAACCATGGAAATCACTAAGATGAGTATGTACCGATCCACCTTCCTGCATTTGCAAAGTAAATAGCTGTTTCATAAGATATACCTTATTAGAAGCCGAGGGCTTTTCATATAAATTTTCCAAGGACTTTATCAACTCTTTCGTTGTCTTGCACTGTGATAAGCTAGAAATCACAGTTGATGCAAGGCTCAACCTTATGGAACCGAGAGCCTTTCGATCAAGAACGTTCCATTCTTCATCCTTCATATCTATGGGATTGCATGCAACCCCACCCAATGGTAAGTATAAATCCTTTTGATACAGATAGTCCTCAATCTGCATCCTCCAATGTTGATAATTCTTGCCGTTAAACTTTCCCATTTGTAGCCTGCTTTCTTCTACCATTGCTAAACTCCCACTCAATCAGAAAACCCTGTGAATGACCTATAATCAAAAAACAATACCCTGCTTCCTTCAAACCGTAGCTCTGATACCACTTGTCAGGGGATCTCTAGCTCTACCAATTAGAGCACAATTGATTACTTTCTTATATGCAATTAAACACGGAATTATACCAGAATGATAAAGTAGCTAGAAGCTTGAGACAACAAAGAATTTGAGAGACAATACACACTCTTGTATTAAATACTACTAGAAGAAAATACAATAAGGAAGATGCCACTTCTTCCTCCACCTCAAAGGCTTGCCACACCTCAAGACCTTCTCCCCTCTCTCTCTTACTCAACACAACAACTCTAAATCCTGAGTTGCTATCCCTCCTTGAATGCTTCAGCTGATCTCCTTGACCTTGCTAGCTTCAATGCTATTACTTGCCTTCTTAGATACAAAAAAAATACATGCCTTATGGGTCTATAAATAAGATCCCATGCTTACAAAAATAGAACTCAAGTTACAATAATTAGACACATAGCTCGTGACTATAATTAGTCGCTTGGCATGCAAACACTTGGTTCGCTTAACTGACTATTCGTCAACAGTAGTTCTAAAAATACACAGGCGACCGACACTGGTCCCTGCTGGTCTGGTGCTGCTAGCGTCGGCTGACTCCCTGCCATCGCCGGTCTCCTTCTCCACTACATCTGACCGATGTCGGTCGTACTGTCGATGCCGGTGGCTCTGGTTCTTCAGCATCCTTTCTCTTGTGTCTGCAAGCTGTTGAAGCTTTTAGCTCCACACCATAACAAAAGATGTCTACATATTCCTTTAAAGCTCTATGAAATCATGCCTTTTAAATTTAGTTCTTACTTTCCCAAGCTTGAGGAACTTATTTTTAAGAATAAGAAATATCTCATAGTTCTCTTCATTAGTTGACATCACTACTTTATTCTTCCTCATATGGTTCTCTTCATGAAAGAGACCTTCTAGGGTGACTAGCCCTTTAAGAAGTTTATTGGACCTTAATTGGATAATATGATCCCCATACTAATGCTATAACATTCCTTGGTTGATAAATAATAACTCTTGTTTTTGATACAAGAAACATGCAATCTATTGGTCAATTTCAAAGACCTACCAATGAGCTTCATTATCTAGCACTGATGCTCTTGTTACCACTTTAACACATGGTTACACCTTTGTCTTTTTCAATCCATTGGGGATATTAAAATGAGCCCCCACAATTAATAATCTATCATCATGTTGATTTTAGACCCTTGGTACTGATTGGATGCTAAAGGCCTCAATGTCCTCAATTAGGTCCCACACTTTATGTTTATAAGATTTCATTAAGGGTTCTTACTGACATTCTATCATATGGTTTGGTGAACATCCAATTCACTATCCCCATAAACTTTAAATTACTTTATCCCTCTCTTTATATCCCATTAAAGGCCATAAATGAGACTTTCATATTCCACTAAATTATAGGAACATATAAATTGAAACCTACATGAAGAGAAATATTTATCATTTGAAGGGGAAACTACCACAAAACCTACACCCACTCCATGTTTTCTCCTTGAGCCATCAAAGAAAAACTTCCATAGACCACTAGTATCTTCTTGAGGCCTCATGAGGGATGGCATGGAATGGATTTATTCATATAAATGGTAAATACCCAAGTCCATTTATTTAACACCTTTTAAGGGGTCTACCAACTATCTATATTACATAGTTCATCCAAGAAAAATGTTTGGTACCTATTTTAGATGACTGTTCAGCTCTTACCCCATTACAAATTCATCTTCATCAAAAATGTTGAAATTTATGTTTGTGATATCTAGCTCATAGGGCTCTATGTGGAATTGTGCAATGGGCTTAGATTTTATTAACACTTTATCCACATAACTTTTTCTAAATGCCATAGATGACCAATATATTACATGATAACCTCCTATCTTTATTATGAACACTCTAGATAGGCATAGTACAAATTGAGGAGGCACATCTAAGATCAACACATATTGAACCATAGAGACACTAGGGAAAGCATGCAGGGTCAAGTTAAGCTCTCTAATTATACCAAATGTCTTAGTAGAAGAACCATCTAATTTTAACACTCCTTTGGATTGTGGTTCATGTTTTAGACTAAGCTGATCAGTTATGGACTTTGGCGTTACTGACGTACTAACTCCACTATATACTAAGTAATTTTCCACTAGATAATAATTAATGATCATTGAGATGTAGAAGGGAGGAGGCTTGACTAATTTACCTAATTACCCTTCATTTGGTCTTTTGGATACATTAGTAAGGGCCAAATTTTCCTTACTTGGTGGCTTGTCTACAACATTGATCTTTGATATCCCTTCTTGATGGATGTCTATCTAACCAGATATGGAGAGTATGTCCCACATTATCACACTCACATTGGACGTTTTCATTTCTTCTAAAATGTTTATAGGTGAGTCACCAACCTTTGGTTGTGATTTAGGATCCACAACTATACCTTGAGCTTGTGAGTTTTTAGGGGCAAAGACATTTCCCTAATTTTGACTCCTTTTTACTGTTTTGACCTTTAAAACAACAAGTACAATTAGCTTGGATATTGAAGGAGTAATCATAAGAGGCTTCTTGATGGGTTCTTGGTTACCATCCATGTTCCTTATTTTAAATCTTGTATTTTTAGCCACTTAAATATAAACCTAGATAAAACTAGCCTATTGACTGAGTGCATAACACTCTTCTTGCTCATAGTTTACCATTGTAACCCCCAATTATCCTAGTATTTGATTAGGGTTTTAACCTTGTTGAGGCTATTTTGGCTTAGTCATCATAGGTACCTCTATATTTTGGGCCATGAGAGCTTGGTTGTACCAAAAATTAGTAGCCTACTACCATTGATCATTAATATCTTGGGTGAAATTAGTGGTTGGGATAATGGATTGCCTAAAAGACTGATTCCAAGGCATGGTTCCCTTAGCTTCTTAAACGACATTATTTTGGACTAGGACCAAGGTCTTGGAAGTTTTTTAAACATTAGGATTATAGTTATTCTTCATATTGTAGCCATGTTTCCTTTGTCCTTGGTTTTGACCTTGGCCTTGGCTTTAGTAGTTCCCTTTGTATGTGCCTTATTTACTTGAAAAACGTACTATTGAGGTTGATATGAAAATTTAAAATGCCTATTGAACTTCTACCTATTAACATTTACTATCTCATTTCCTAAGGATTGGAACATGCTCTTGAGCTCTTGAAAGTGTTTTTACTTTTGGGAATCACCAGATCCACTAGTGGAATCTTTCTCTTATTTTGGTGTAGGTATTGCAGTAATTGTTGTCATAAGAGGAATGAAATCAAGTTTAGGTATAGTAATAAGAGGTGGTCTAATTTTAGGAAATAAAGGGGATTGGTGGTCTAGGTGTAATCTTTCCATCTTAAACTAGATAATTTTCTACTTTGATGATCACCTCTTAAGCATCTAGAAGTACATTCCCTCCCATAGATTAGATCATCACTACTATGTCTCTATTTAAAGCCTTCAGATAGTAAAGGAAGGCAAAGTTAGGGGTTGATCTAACTGAGATTAAAATTTTTTCCTAAGCTTTTTGAAACCTTGTGTTTAAGTCTTACATGACTTCATGAGGAGCTCTCTCAATGGTAGTTAGTTGCTTTGCAAGTGACAAATGGTCACTTTTGTCCTCAAATCTTTTGCACAAATCATGACCTAATTGGTTCCATGTTTGAAAGGAATTACTAGCAATGCTTCTATACCAATCTAGGGATTTTCCTTTAAAATAATTATGTATAACCTAATATTTATATTTTCCTTGATGACATTATGGATATTGCAAAAATTAGTTGTCCATGAGGTGTTCAAAAGGTGTTTTAGCTTGGTCTCCAGTATAGTAATAAGATCATATTGGGCAAGGTCTAAAGGGATTTAGACATTAAAATCCACAAAGGGAAAAGTTCTAGGAGCTTCCATAGCTAAAAATGGATTTAGTAAAGGTCTCCTTACATGGGTAGGCCTTAAAAATGACTTTGGAGCAAAGGTTCCCTAATTTGCATATGTATTAGTAAACCTTAATATTTTTGCTAAATTTGAAGGTGGTTCAATAAATTCAAAGAGAATACCTCTTGAAGATGACATTGTTGTCACCTTTGGCATGAGATAAATTCACTGCTCTACTACAAGAATGTTTAATCTTCCTTTTGGAGTCACTAGATACTATTGTAGGGAGCTTACCTATTACAAATTTAATCAAACCAACATCAATTTTGATCAATATTCCTTGGATTTTGGTCCCACCGAGTGTGCCAAAAACTATTTTAGGGTAAATCTACACCCTTTGAGAGAGTTATTTAGGCTCCCTCCAATTGAGATACATAATGGGAGCAACCCTAGGTTGTGGGTCACCTATGGTGGGGTTGGACCTCTAGAGAAGGATGAGTTCCTCTTAATGCTCACCTAAACTAATGCAAATCATTGAGAAAAAGATTAGAAATTCTGTAAGGGATCCTAATAAGGCTAAAATGTGATGAAAGAAAGTTGAATAGACATTCATAAAAGCTTTAACCCACACTAGATCAGCATAAGACAACCATAACTCACACAACCTCACAATATCACTAATTACATAAATATTTCATAGAAGAGGTCCCATGTAGAACACTAATCTAGACTTACAAGTTATCTTGAAAACATTTTCAAAGAGGTAAGTAGAAGGACAATAAACTAGGAAGTCTCTCCTTCATAAATTCACCATACACAAGCATACTAAGCACTGATTGAAGAAAAGATATATGTAAAGGGTTAATCCTTTACTTCAAAAGGTAGTTATTACAATACCTTGATAGGATTTAACCATATCAAATGAGTATAATTTTAAAAGAATCTCAATTAGTATCCTTGTCCCAAAAAAGAATGAAAAATTATAAGAGATGAGAACCCCCATAATGGGAATGAGAATAGGATATATAAGAGAAGGGAGAGAGAGAAAAAAGTGAGAACATACCATCCCAAAGGGAACACACCATCTCAGATCATTAATTGAGATTGAGCTACCAAACATTCCTCCAATGAATGCCTTACCACATTTTTTATCAATCAAGACACTACTCCTAGATTACTAAGTGGGAAAGTCCCCATAGGCTCTAAGGATGCATTGAATGCACCTAGCTACAATTCCCAACCACCAAATCCTTTTCTTTGATCTTTCACACCATCTCCCACTAAAGACAAATATTTCATTCTCATAGATCTAACATAATCATGGCCCTATTTTTTTTAGATAATTGTTTGTCAAAAATATGTCCATGTTTAAGGTTGAGGACCCATTGTATTAATCAGATATCTACTCCATTTATATGTTTAGATCATAGGTTAATTTTATATGTGGAAAACCAATCTGAGATTATTTGTTTCCTATAGTTGTCATAAGATGTGGACCTATAGAATGCATATCCCCCTTTTTGGAATATAATATGACTAAATATACCCACTTTATCTATATAAGAACTAAGGGATCATTATATACATAGGTCCTCCTTTAAGAATGGGGAACATAGTCACAAACAAACCCTAAAGGATATAAAAAATTAAACCAAATGTCTATATTTAGCTTTCATTACATCTCTTTATGTTTTTGATACTTGAATACATCATCATGTCTACTCTTCGATGCTTGATTGAGCTTTAATGGTGACAAGATGACCCTGTAAGGACTTTTTTGCCTTTGTAAAAAAATGATCATTTAGTTTGACCTTGTACATTGAATATTTATTAAGAAAATAAAAAAACTCCAATATATATTCACTCGAATTAGCCTCATATATCCTCTATGTATTATTTAATTCTCTCACACCATCAAATCAAAATGCATGAATGAATGTCATCGATTGATTTCCTAGCATGAAGATCCTTTGACATGTTGACTTGCTCACACAATGTTGGAGCAAGATGTATGAAGTAATGCAAGTCTTTGATCTATCTAGGCCCTCTTTCTTGTCATTACTTGCACACCATCAGATTTTTGGTATGATTGAATGATGATCATTGATCTAAATTTAACCCATTTTCTTGTTAGTGAATATACACTATGATATATCTATTCAATGAATCTATACTATTAGGTCTTGTCCATCATGTAGTGTTTTAAGGGATTTTAACCTAGCAGACTTTTAGCTTCTTTGATCCTAGCATGAACCAGTAGATCACATGTGTTAGTATGTGAGATCATGTAGAACTTTTGATCTGGATAAAATTTAAACCTTTTCAAGAATTTTTGAATCCAAATGGCCATTTTGCAAAGCTCAGACTTGATACTCATGTAGATATCTTACTCTATAGGTTTCACTTTGAAGCTCCATAACTTAGGCTATAAATCTTGCATGGATATGAAACATACAGAGCATGTTCTTAGCATGAATAAATTTGATTTTATGTGATCCACTTTTTGTATGATGCTTTTTGAGCATATTTAATCAATGTTTAAGTAAACTAGTCTATTTGTTCCTACATGACATCCTAATGATGGTATGGCTCACTTAGAATTATGGTAGGGACTTGTTCTTAAATATTTAAAGCTTAGAATGATTTTTTGAGGTTTATAAAGGATTTTCCATGACATTGAATTACTTGAATACCACGATACCCACCTAGGAACTAGTTCCTTTCTCTATATATAAATCATATTACACTTTAAATGAGCTTAAAGTGTTTCAAAATATTTTAAAACTGTATGAGACCTTTGGACCATCCATTCCATCTATAACTCTATTCAAACTCCTACTCCATAACAAGACACCTATATATTTATTACATCTAGGAAAACTCTATATGTAGGCCAATATATTGGCCAACAGGACTTCCATTCTTGGGTTAGGAGATGTCAGAAGTGTGTTATGTTCATCAAAAAATAAAATATAGCTACCTTTCCCCTAAAAAAAATCCAAATGGAGAAATCTTTCATGTAGTGGGGTATATATTTTTTAGGCATGATAACCCTCCATATAGTGTAGGCATGATAAACTATTTGTCATCATTCATTATTTTATCAAACCTTCATATATCATTTTATACCTTCCCACCATTTTTAATGTGGAAACATCACCTTTAGACATTTGGTATGATCAAACTTTTAATTACCTTAACCTCAACATTCTTCCTCCTAATCTTTCAAGAATGCCCACAAAGCTTTTACCCAAGGTACCTCTTGTTACTCCATTTTAGGAGGAATCCTTTACAAAAAAGGTTTTGATGGCATCCTTCTCCATTGTATCCATAGTCATGCAGCCTCTCATGCTATCAAGGAAGTCCATGATGGCATCTATGGAGGACACATTAGTGGCATCTCTATTTCCAAATGTATTCTTCACTTAGGCTATTATTGTCCCACACTTTATAAAGACTATTGTGATTATGTCAAGAAATTCTTTAAGTGTCAATAGAATTTTAACCTTCATCATGTACCTCCATATGGTCTTCAGGTATCTCAATATTATGGCCCTTATCATCGTGGGGCCTTGACCTTACTATGAAAATCAACCCCCATTCTTTGTAGGGCCTTGAAAGAGTTACAATAGACTCATCGGGAAAGGTAAGAGGTATTGGTTGATTATCGGATAGAGGAGCGTTGGATAACTAGTTAGAAATGGTGTATCCTTAAAGTGAATTTTGTGTTAATAACTCAAGATCAAACTTAGCTAAAATCATGAGCCACTTAACCATATGTTTGTTTTGATATGGATTAGAGTGCATATACTTGAGAGGGTCAATGTTGACCAAATTTGACTTTTGGTCAAATTTGGGAACTCATAAGATTTTTTTTGATTTTATACATTTTAAGGGGTCTTAATTTGTTTTCATAGGAGTTTTCACTTGTTAAATTATGTCACTTGAGGACACATTAGCTTTAATTTTATTTGCATTAGATAATTTGTCCTTTTAGGGTCATTTTAAGAGTCATTAATGCATTTGGCACATTTATCAAAGTGAATAAGTGTCATAATTTAATGTAAAACGTCCAATAAGTCATTTTATATGTCATGTATGTCATTTATGTTAGAATTTTATAGTTTCCCTAACTAAAGTTGTAGAAATTAGTTAGAAAGGAAGAAAAATGGCACTTGTAAAAATTCTTGTGAAGTGTGCCATGTTGGAATGATCATGGGTGGTATCCTAATGATTATAAAACTCACATCCACACTTGGGTTGATTTTTAATATTCTTTTAATGACAAAACCATTCTACATATTTTTTGCTCTTCTTGGCAAACTAAAGTGACCATCAGGTTTTTGCTTAGTATGGAAAGCATAGGAAGTTTAAGATAAAATTATTTTAGGAGGTTATTTTTAACCCTAATACCTTAATTTTAATATAATAATATTAAAAAAAATCAACTATGTTTTATTAACAATTGCTAACAAGTTTACTATGCAAATTTGGTAGTTATTTGGTGCACCCTTCAAGTTTTGGTCTTGTTTGAGCATATACATACAAAATAGATGCAGGTGTTGGTTCTAGAGGATGTTGGATTCCTCATAAAATGGTATACATAATTTTTTTCATGATTCATGAAGTTTGGAAGACCAAAATTGGTCTATCATGTAAGGGGAATCACCATGTGTAGTTTTAGTTGGAGTGTTTTGATTTTTTGTATAAATAATTTTTTTCATGATTCATGAAGTTTGGAAGACCAAAATTGGTCTATCATGTAAGGGGGTATCACCATGTGTAGTTTTAGTTTGAGTGTTTTTATTTTCTAAGTGTATCCTTTTGTAGGTGACATTTTTAACTAGAAAAGAGTGTCCCATAAGTAAATACATCATATAATTAATTATTTCCATGTTCTGATCTCACCATAACATTCTCTGAGTAGCTTACACTGTTATCATTACTTGTTTCCATGGGAAGAAATGGGGCTTAGGGACCAATGACAGTTCCATGAACCATTGATGGTTGATGAGGAAAAGGTCAAAATAGGGTAAAATGGTAAGAGAGGAAAGTGTTTAAAATGAATTAGGTTTAAATTATGTATAAGTGCTTAAATATTTAAGAAGTGGAAACATGTTTTGAGAAGTATTGTTAGGTTTGTAGTAGGTGAAGGGGATGTGTTGGTGTTGGGAGTAAAAGGGAGTTGAAGTTATGTCTATAGTAGTTTGAAAAGTGAAATGATATAAAATAGGAAGAAGTTGGAGGTTAAATTAGGTAGAAGGATTGAGATTTTGTGTTGAGTATTAGAGGTTAACACTAATGTCATTATTTTATAGGTCCATGATTAGATCCAGATGAGGGACTAAGTCACTAAGATATTTACAAAGGTTTGAGATGGGATGATCGATGTTGAGTGGAGGTAGATAGAGGAGGTTGGTCTATGGGCCATTGGGAATTACCATCACCTACCACGAGATGCGGTGATGATTGTGGCACTCATCAAGAGATGGGATCCTACCATAAACACTATATTTTACCAACTGGGGATATGTCAATATTATAGGAAGATGTCCACAAGATTACTCAAATTCTAATTTGGAGGGAGCCAATCTAGCATGTGGAGAGTGATGAGAGGGACTAATTCATGGATATGATTTATGGAACTAATGGGGTATAAGCCATATACCATACTAGTGGAGTTTACTATGGGCCATTATACTAGAGGGCCTTATGAGATAGATGATTTTTGACCATGATGATGATGTGTATATCATGTTTCATGGTGATAGATTCTAGTAATAACTAGTTTCCATGTTTGTTGTTGGGAGTGCTGACATAGATGCTTTTAGGGAGGATGATTTTTAGATGGGCCCCAGTGCTACTGGTGTATATAGAGAGAGAGATTTGGGCCTTTAGAGTGTAGAAATGATATAGGAATCAACATTAAATTCATGTTCCACTATTGGGCATATGAGCACATATAGGTATTGAGGCCACTTGTGCTACTCTAGGAAGGGTATGTATTAACTAACTATAGGGTTAGTTCTATGAAGTAGTGACGTAATTATGCACTGTAAGGAGCCAATGGTGGAACTAGAGGTATAGATTGGTTCTGAGATGCCTTGGAGGGATTGGTGGTAGTAGACATCATATAGAGACCTTATGTTAATTGGCCCTTATGGATAGGTTATATGTACCACAATCTATCATTACAGAGTTGGCAGTGGGTTTATGGGAGATGGAATGGAGAAACCAAGTGCATCTTAGTAGATCAAGTGTAGAGAAATTTTATCTTAGTATAAGAAATACCACCAGATGTTCCTTGATATATGAGGGAGGATGTAGAGTACTTGCTTGTTGAGCCATAGCTATATACTATTGTGTTGGATTATGAGGAACTTATAATAATAGATCCCATAGATGATGCAGGATCTATTGATGGAAACATGGGATGGTATTAGGCCAGGCATGTGACCATATATTTTAGATAGAGATATGGGTGCTAATAGCCCATGGATGTTGATCCTATATAGGTACAAGGTGGAGGACCAAATGACTAGATAACAATAACCCTTGTAATAACATAGGCCTAGGTGATAGGTTTATAGGTTTAGGTGACAGTGTTGCAGGCATAGATAGTCACTTTATATGGGCAAGTTAGCACTTTGATAGGTGAGCACAATCAATTAAGAGAGGGATTCTTTGAGACAAAGAGGTGGGTGATCACATTAAGAAGAGGAGCATTCGACTTAGTTTTGAGGACACAATATCTAGCCATCACATAGGAGCTTAGATATTATGAAGTTATAGTTTTAGCTCAATTACCAAATGTGATGAGATATGAGGAGTATAGGATAGCCTATCTGGGAGTTTAATAATAGCTACACCATTTCAGTGGGCATCAATAGTAGCATAGGTAGGTACATTAGGGGGTCCATCATTAGATGGTGGGGTAGTGTAGGTGGTTTTGGTTCTAGTACCCCAGGGTCTTGAGCTATGATATTTTTAATATATATATATTTTGGATACTTGTTTATGCTAGCTTTCATGTCGATGAAGTGAGATATATATATATATATATATATATATATATATATATATATTGTAACATGTATCAATTTATATTATGATGATGTTCATGCTCATGTTGATCATGTGGATTATGGATGCATCTATGGTATATGATTATTCATATTATGATCATGATGATGTTTATGATTATACTTTGTGCAAGATGATGTTTATAATTATGATTATGATTATGGTTTGTGTTTATGCTATTTATGATATGTTAGTTTAGGTATGATGATGGTGTGATTATTATTATAATTAGGTTGATTATGATGTTTATGTTGAATTATGATAATTATTATGAGGATATATGTGTATAATGGTCATGATGTCTTTAATGATCACATCATGATGTGATGAGGCTAGTTATGGTTATGTTTATATTGATTGGATAATTAAGGCATGATGATGATAATGTGGTGAATGGACTAGAGAACGTTTAATTTAAGTTATTTTAAAATATGGATGTGATGATATTTTGTTAATGCTTAAAAAAAAATTATTGGTAAGGTGTGATAGTGTAGTGGACAGGTTTGACTTGATATGATAACATTTTTGGTATTATTTTTATGTTATGGTAGGAGAGGGTGTATATAGTTGTGTTTGTGAGAATGTTTGGCCATGTTGAAAGGAAAAAAAAGAAGGGAACACATGTTATCATGTCAAAAATAATGGATAAGGAAGAGGCATGTTTCTTTGATTAGTAAGAACCTACCAATAAGAAACTATAGCTTGATCAACTTAGTGAACACAAGCCCATCAAGTGCTTTATAGGAGCATGATCTTATTGAGAATAAGGGTGTCTTGATCACTTAATATCAAGTAAGATCATAGTAACTTGAGTTTAGAGAAGTATGAAGGGAGAATAGGTGTTAGGTAGGAGGTTGATTGGTTCACAGGCATAGTGGTAACCTAATGTAGGTTAGCATGCCCCTTCCATAGGTGACGAAAGATACATGATAGACAAGTTCATGCCTAATTATGATATGTAGAATAATCAATGTAGGAAGTTTACCAATTCTATTTATATGAGGTAATTTCATCATGATGGGATACTACATAGATTTATCAATGCAAAAAGTCTACCAATTGTGAAAGAGTTACAATACTCTCATCGAGAAAGGTAAGTGATATTGGTTGATTATCGAGTAGAGGAGCTTTAGCTAAATGGTTATAAATGACATATCCTTTAATTTAATTTTGTGTTAATAACTAAAGATTGAAATTATCTAAAATCATGAGCCACTTATCCATATGTTGGCTTTGATATAGCTTAGAGTGCATATACTTGAGGGGGTCAGTGTTGACCAAATTTGACTTTTGGTCAAATTTGGGCACCCCAAGGAAAAATTATTTATTTTAAACATTTTAATGGGTTTAATTTGTTGTCATAAAAATTTTCACTTGTTAAAATATGTCACTTGAGGTCACATTATCTTTGATTTTAGTTGCATTAGTTAATTTATCCTTTTGGGGTCATTTTATATCATTTTTAGAGTCATTAATGCATTTTGCACATTTATCAAAGTGACTAAGTGTCATAATTTCATGTAAAACATTAAATAAGTCATTTTTTATGTCATGTATGTCATTTATGTCATAATTTTGTAGTTTCCCTAACTAAAGTTGTCGAAATTAGTTAAAAAAGAAGAAAAATGGCACTTATATGAATTCTTGGGAAGTGTGAAATGTGGGAATGATAATGGGTAGTCTCCTCATGATTATAAAAATAACATCCACAATTTTTTTATCTATAAAATTATTTTGAATGCCAAAACCATTCTACACATTTTTTGTTCTTCTTGACAGACTTGAGTGACCATCAGGCTTTTGCGCAGTATGGAAAGCACAAGAAATTTTAGAAAAAAATATTTTAGGAGGTTATTTCAAAATCCAATACCTTAATTTTAATATAAGTATCTTAAATATTATTAACTATTCTTTATTAACAATCACTAACAAGTTTACTACGCAAATTTGATAGCTATTTGGTGTACCCTTTAGGTTTTTGTCTTATTTGAGCATATCCATACAAACTAGGTATTGTGTTGGATCCAGAGGATGTTGTATTCCTCCTCAGATGGTATACATTATTTTTTTCATGACTTATGAATTTTGGAATACCAAAATTAGTCTAACATGTAAGGGGGTATCACCATGTGTAGTTTTAGTTGAAGTGTTTTGATTTTGTAAGTGTATCCCTTCTATAGGTGACATTTTTAACAAGAAAGAAATGTCCCATAAGTAAATGGGTCATGTAATTAATTATTTCCATGTTTTTATCTCATCATAGCATTATTTGGGTAGTTTAGACACTTATCATTACTTATTTCCATGGGGAGAAAAGTGGCCTAGGGACTGTTGACAGTTCTCTAAACCATCGATGGTTGATGAGGAAAAGGTTAAAATAGGGTAAATGGTAAGAGAGGAAAGTGTTTAATATAATGAAGCAGGTCTAAATTATATATAGGTGCTTAAATATTTAAGAAGTGGAAAAGTGTTTTGAGAATTATTGCTAGGTTTTTACTAGGTGAAGGGGATGTGTCAGTGTTGGGAGTAAAAGCGTGTTGAAGTTAAGTTTGTAGTATTTTTAAAGGTGAAATGGTGTAGAATAATAAGTTGGAGGTTAAAGTGTGTAGAATGATTTAGATTTTATATTGAGTATTAGAGGTTAACACACTAATAACATTATTTTGTAGGCCCATGATTAGATCCAAATGAGAGACTAAGTCTCTAAGATATTTACAGAGGTTTGAGATGTGATGATATATGTCATGTGGAGGCAGATGCAAGAGGTTGGCTTAGGGGCCATGAGAAATTTCCATCACCTACCATGAGATGTTATGATGATTATGGCACTCATCGAGATATGGGATCCTACCATAAATAATTTATTTTTAACAACTGGGGATATGTCAATATTGTAAGAGGGCATCCATAGTATTACTTAACTTCCAATTTGGAGGGAGCCAATCTACCATGTGGAGAATGAGGAGAGGGACTACTTCATAGACATGATTTATGGAACTGATTAGGTCTAAGCTAGATACCATACTGGTTGAGTTTACCATGGGCCATTATACCAAAGGGCCCCATAAGATAGATGCTTTATGACCATGATGATAATGGGTATATCATGTTTCATGGTGTTAGATTAGAGTAGTAACTAGTTTCCATGTTTGCTATTGGGAGTGCTAACAGAGATGCTTCTAGGGAGGATGGTTTTTAGATGGGCCCCAGTGTTTCTAGTGTAGATATATAAAGAGCTTTGGGCCTTCAGAGTGTAGATATGATATAGGATCAACATCAATTTTGTGTTCCAATACTAAGCATATGAATAAATATGGGTATTGAGGCCACATGTGCTACCCTGTGAAGGGTATGTGTTAATCGACTATAGGGTTATTTTTATGACGTGGTGAGGTGATTATGCACTGTCAACAACTACTGGTGGAGATAGAGGTATAGATTAGTTTTGAGATGCCTTGGAGGGCTTGGTAGTAGTAGATATCACATAGATACCTTGTGTTAGTTAGCCCTTATGGATAGGTTATAGGTAGCATACTGTATCATTGTAGATTTTTTAGTGGGTTTATGGGAGATGGGATGGAGAAACTAAGTGCATCCTACTAGATCAAGTCTAGAGGAAGTTTAGCTTAGTATAGGATATACCGCTAGATGTTCCTCAATATAGGAAGGAGGATGCAAAGTACCTACTTTTAGAGCCACAACTGGATGTTATTATGTTGGGTTATGAGGAGATTCTAATGAGAGATCCCATAGATGAGTTGGGAGTTATTAATGGATACATGGGATTGTATCAGGCCAGGTATGTGACCATAGATTTTAGATGGGGATATGGGTACCAATAGCCCATGGATGTTGATCCTATATAGGTATAGGGTGAAGGACCAGATGACTAGATAATAACCCTTATAATAACATAGACTTAGGTGATAGGTTTATAAGGATATGTGATAATGTTGTGGGCATAAATAGTCACTTTATAGGGGTAGGTTGCCACTCTAATAGGTAAGCATAATTAATCAGGAGAGGGATTCATTTAAATAGAGAGGTGGGTGATCATATTAGGAAGAGGACCATATGACTTTGTTTTGAGGACACAATATCTAGCCATCATGTAAGAGCTCAGATATTATGAATCTATGGTGATAGCTCAGTTACCAAATGTAATGAGATATGATTATAGGCTATCCTAGTTATGGGTCCAAAAATAGCTACACTAGTTTAGTGGGCATCAATAGTAGTATAATCAAGTACATTAAGGGGTCCAACATTAGATGGTGGGGTAGGTGCAAGTGGTTCTGGTTCTGGTATCCCAAGGTCTTGAGATATGATATTTGTATAATATATATTTTTTGATACTTTTTGATACTATCTTTCATGCCGATGAGGTGAGATATATTTATGAGAGAGACATATATTGCAACATGTATCATTTTATATTATGATTATAGTTTTGATGATGTTCATGCTCATGTTGATCATGTAGATTTTAGATGCTTCTATGGTTTATTATTATTCATATTATGATTATGATGATGTTAATGATTATAATTTATGCAATATGATGTTTATGTTTATGATTATGATTATGATTATGGTTTGTGCCTATGTTGTTTATCATATGTTAGTTTAGGTATGATGACGATGTGATTATTCTTATAATTAGTTTGATTATGATGTTTATGTTGAGTTATGATCATGATTATGAGGATATATGTGTATAATGGTCATGATGTCTTTGATGATCATGTCATGATGTGAAGATGCTAGTTATGATTATGTTTATATTGATTGGCTAGTTGAGGCATGATGAAGATAATTTGGTGACTAGACTAGAGAATGTTTAGTCTAAGTTAGTTTAAATAATGGATGTCATGATATTTTGTTGATGCATTAAAAAATTGTTTTATTGGTAAGATGTGATAGTGTAGTAGATAGGTTTGACTTGATATTATAACATTTTTGGTATTGTTTTTAGGTTATGGTAGGAGAGGGTGTAATATTATTATGGTCATGAGAATATTTGGCCATGTTGAAATGAAACAAAGAAAGGCACACATGTTCTCATGTCACAAGAAAGAGATAAAGAAGAGGCATGTTTCTCTAATTAGTAAGAACCTAACAATAAGAAACTATAGTTGGATCAACTTAGTGAACACAATCCCATCAAGTTCTTTGTAGGAGCATGCTTTGATTGAGAATAAGTTTGTCTTGATCACTTCGTATTAAGTAAGCTCATAGTTCCTTGAGTTCATAGAAGTATGAAGGGAGAATAAGTGTTACGTATGGCATTGAGTGTTCCATAGGTGTAGTGGTAAGATAATGTAGGTTAGCATGCCCCTTCCATAGGTGACCAAAGATCCATGATAGACAAGTCCATACTTGATTATGATATGCAGATTGATCAATGTAGGAAGTCTACTAATGCTATATATAGGAGGTAATTTTAGCATGATGGGATACTATATAGATTTATCAATGTAAAAAGTCTACCAATGGCATTTTAAAGATCTAATTATAGGTTACTTATTTTTATTTTGATAGAGTTTCATTTATTGATTTTTCTATTTTAGTAAGTTGTTGAAGATGATCGATGTGAGAAGCTTTAAATAATTATCGCTTAGCCATCCTTTAATGGAGTGGTCTAAAATTTTATTTTTAGAGTTGTCCTTCAAGGGATTAGTCTATTTTTAAAGAAATTTGAATTATTAGGTAGCTATCCTTCAAGGGATTAGTTTGCAATGCTATGATTTTGAATGTGGATTCTAACATGGAGAAGTCTACTTTATCTTAAAGGTCTACCTATATGGAGGAAAGAATTTAGCATAAAATGTTATTGGGTTGAGAAACAACTAACCATGAGATTACATATATTAAAAGATAAAAAGTATCCATGATAACCATGTTATGGGTAGAGCTAAGGTACCCATACTTAGGATTAGGTTTTATATGTGATGGATGAATCACATGGTTCTATGTTGTAGTTAATTATTCTTGAAGGATAGAGGAAATGTAGGTGAGAGGGGGTAAAAGTCTCATGAACCAAGTGATGAGCTTAAGCTAGACATAAAGGTGAGTACAATCCTATTCAACAATAGAAAGGATGTAGATGTGAAGCGTTGATAGGCTTAGGTTATGTTTTACCTTTAAGAGAGGACAAATGTAGGCACCGAGTCCATACATATGGGTTATAATGTAGGGTCCTAAATAATTAAAAGTGAACTTTCTGTTCTTAGTCTTCTCCATGTTAGTTAAATGTTGATTTTATTTGAGGATAAGGTCTCTGATGTTGAATTCTTTCCTTTTTAAATTTTTTTTTATATGCACGCTTGATTCATTATTGATAGACATAAAGATGATTGAGCATGGTAAGTTTATGCTCATCAATAAGATTTAGGCATGTGAGGTGTTTTTTATGATGGTCACTTTTAGAGAGGATTTCATGTAAGGATATGTGAAGTGATGGAATTTAGACTTCAAGAGTCAATACTACCTCAGCTCAAAAGATGAGGGAAAAAGGTTTAGCACCCATAATAATTTGGATACTAGTGTGATAGGCTTATAGAGAGAAAGGGATATAGAGGTGCCAATCTTGACCAAAATCACCAACCACCTTTGTGAGCATTTTGATGAGGGTTTTTTTGGAAGCTTATACCTATCCATTGGCTTGTAGAGAATAAGTTGAGGAAAATCTTAAGTTGATTCCAAAATAATCACAAAGCTCTTTGACTTTATTATTTTTGAAGGATTTACCATTATCAGTGATGATCTTATAGGGGATACCAAAGAAATAGATGATATGATGGTTGATGAAGTCAATGATCTGTTTATATTTGGTTGATATAAGTGGGATGGTTTCTACCTATTTGGTGAAATATTCTATAACAATGATGATATATTTATGTCATCACAAAGAATAGGGGTTGATTTTCCTAATAAGGTCAAGGCCCCACTATGAGAAAGGCTAATAATCTTGAGATTCTTGAAGACCTTAAGGATTTACATGATGAAGGTTAAAATGTTGTTGACACTTAACATATTTCTTGACATAGTCACAATTGTCTTTATTAAGTGTGGGCCAATAATAACCTAGGTGAAGAATACATTTGGCAATAGTTAGGCCACTAAAGTGTCCCCCATAAATGCCAACATGGAATTCCTTGATGGAATGAGAGGCCTCATGACTATGGAGACAATGGAGAGGGATGTCATCAAAACCTAGTTTGTAAAGGATTCCTCCTAGAATGGTGTAATGAGAGGTACCTTGGGAAAAATCTCTATGGGAATTCTTTGAAAGATCAGGAGGGAGAATGTTAAAGTTAAGGTAATTAAAAGTTTGATCATACCAAATGTTAGAAGGCTAGGTTTCCACATTATAAATGGTGGTAAGGCCTAAAATGATATATGAAGGTGTGATAAAATAATTAATGGTGACAAATTGTTTAGATTTAGCCAGTTGGGATAAAATTTGGGAAGCAAGAGATGCCATTGTGTTTGTAAATTTGTTAATGGATCGAGGAATAGATCCAATGGTGTAATGATCAAATGATGTTAAGAATACATCTACAAGTTGTTTTTAATTTAAAAGGGCATAATTTGTGCACTAATACTATTTCTTGACTTAGTTGATGACCAACTAAGATTCTCTAAAGATATTAATTATTTTGATTTCTAAAGATAGGGTAATTTGAAGACATATGACTAAGGCTTCGTATTCATCTACATTATCGGTGCAATTGAAGTCAAGTTTAAAGGAAAGAGGAAGTGGTTATCCATTAAGTGGAATGAGGAATTTTTTAGTTCCCCAACAATTTTATCACTTTGAGCTACTAAAAAACATGGTCATATGATGGGGAGCATCCTCTTAGGAAAGAGTTACAATAGACTCATCAGGAAAGGTAAGAGGTATTGGTTGATTATCGGGTAGAGGAGCTTTGGCTAACTAGTCAAAAATGACCAATCCTTTGATGGAATTTTTTTGTTAATAACACAAGATCAAACTTAACTAAAAGCATGATCCACTTACACATATAATGGTTTTGATATGGCTTAGAGTGCATATACTTGAGGGAGTCAGTGTTGACCAAATTTGACTTTTGGTCAAATTTGAACACCCCTAGGCAATTTTTTTTATTTTAGACATTTGAAGGGGTTTTACTTTTTTTTCATATAAATTTTCACTTTTTATATTATGTCACTTGAGGTCACATTATCTTTGCTTTTAGTTGCATCAGTTAATTTATCCTTTTGGGATAATTTTATGCCATTTTAAGAGTCATTGATGCAATTAGCACATTTCTCAAGGTGAATAAGTGCCATAATATCATGTAAAACATTAAATACGTCACTTTATATATCATGTATGCCATTTATGTCAGAATTTTGCATTTTTCCTAAATAAATTTATAGAAATTAGTTAAAAAAGAAGAAAAATGGTACTTGTACATATTATTGAGAAGTGTGTCATGTGGGAATGATCATGGGAAGTATACTCATGCTTATAGAACTCAATTTAAAACTTGGTTTGATCTATAACATTTTTTTGAATTCCAAAACCATTCTGCACATTTTTTGCTCTTCTTGGCAGACTAGAGTGACCATTAGGTTTTTACTCAGTATGGAAAGCATAATAAGTTTTAGACAAAATGATTTTAAGAGGTTGTTTCAAACTCTAGTACCTTAATTTTAATATAATTATCTTAAAAATTATTAACTATGCTTTATTAACAATCGCTAATAAGTTTACTGTGCAAATTTGATAGTTATTTGGTGCACCCTTCAGGTTTTGGTCTTGTTTGTTCATATCTACATGAGCTAGTTTATAGTGTTGGATCTAGAGGATGTTGGATTCCTCATCAGATGTTATACATTATTTTTTCATGATTCATGAAGTTTGGATGACCAAAATTGGTCTACCATGTAATGGGGTGTCACCATGTGTAGTTTCAGTTGGAGTGTTTTGATTTTCTAAGTGTATCCCTTCTTTAGTTGATATTTTTAACTATAAAATAGTGTCACATAAGTTCATGGGTCATATCATTACTTTTTTCCATGTTTTTATCTCACCATAGCATTCTTTGGGTAGCTTACCTACTTAGTTTCGGTTGAGTTTCTTATACAAGCTTGTTTACCCTATATATAAAGTGGTAATGGAAGTGTTTTAGATTTTTAAGACTTTGGAGGTTGAGTGAGTTTCCATTTTAACTTACAAAAAGCATAAAAATTGACCATGTTCTCATGTCCCAAGTTGTCTCAGTCATGAAATGCCCTTGTTTGTTGAACTCCATGAACATTAGGGTGATTTCCATGTAGGAGAGAATGTTTTGAAGTGTTATCAAAGTGTTTCTAATGGATTTTTTCATTATTAAGGATAAAAATTACATTTGAAGTGTTAGGAAGGACCTAATCAAGCATTTCAATGCTCAATTTCACTATCACTACCTTGAAACTCAAAATGTGCATCTACATGACCTTTTCTTACATCATGTTGATGTATGAAAGGATGAATATGCATTGCAACCTCTTGGTTTAGCTAGAAATGAATCAAGTTATTAGTGGAAAGCATTAAAATTCAAGTGTATGAGAGACCTCCATATTGTCTATGCTATCATTCATGATGGTGTAATTATACCTCCACCTTTAAGTAGCCTAGATAGGGTTTTGAGGTGGTTATTTGAATGTGAGAATGAGGTAAGACCTCACTTAAAACTTTTGCATAATAAATTAGTATAGAATAGCCCATCCAAGGTGTAATAGTACTATTTAAAATTTGAGAATACCTCTAAGATAATCTATTATGTTTTCAAGTCTGTCTACCTAGAAAACACTAAATAAAGGTCCCATGGGCTTATGTTGTTTCCCCACAATAGGCTTACAAGTAGTCCTAAAGGATTTGAATAATTGGAATATTTTGCCTATAATATGGACTGATTTTACATGCTAAAGGTGAAGATAAAAAGGTAGAGGATGACATGTTTTTGAGGGCATCAAAATTTCTCTAAAACACATTGGTTTGTTTCAATAACATCTACAGGCCTAAAGGAAATAATGGCCATTTGTTGCTTTGAGGAACAAAATGAAACATCCATACTTGACTAGGTGAGTTGAGTGACATGTAAAAAACATAAAGGACTATATATAAATTTTATAATAAGTTCCATTACCCATTTCATGTACTCACAATCCATACAAATGCCTAAATATTATACTTACAACTAAGATTTGATATAAACTTTGGACAGATAGTGAACAAGGTTTATCACCTCTTAAAGTTGGAAATACATTAGAGGTGGTTTAAAATATTTAAATAATGATTCAAGTGACTATAAGGAGTTTTTAATATATATTTGACCTTTATTTCAAGTCTAAAGGAGTGAAAATAAGCTATAGGGGTCAAAGGGACATGGGCAATATAAGACTCAGTTGGTAGTTTCATTACAAGTGAGAAATGGAAATTTAGACTTGATGTGGTGATGTGTGATCAACTAAATTGAAATTTTGACAAATTAATGAGATATTAAAAAGGGAATATAACTCACATAGACCTCTCAAAGACTCTAGGTACACTTATAACTATTTTATGGACTAAGATAAAGGTCAGATAGGTGGAATGAAGAAAAAATGCATAGACATGTATAAAAACACTCATTTAACTACCTTATGTGATTTTTTAGGTTAATAAAACATGTTTTACTTGTAGGTTAAGCTTAAAAAAAATTATTTTATCATAAACACTATTGATAAAGCCATAACAAGCTATGGGTAGGGATAAAAAAGGCACTATCCCAGTGAAAGGAAGTATACTTAGTTTCCAAGGTTAAGAGGACCTTTGAGATTAAAAGGAACATGTTTGAATTGTAATAATAAATTATCAAGGACATAAGACTTATAAATACTGTATATACTTTTTATGATTAGGTTCATACCCTCTCTCATGCCTAAAAGCTCACCTACATGTCATTTAGGTGATATTTGATATAAAGTATGGTGATTGACATGGGTTTAGGTTTCCTTGAGTTACCCAAACGGGGAAATGGAATAAATTAGATATTATATAGTAATTTTAAGGTTAAATTAGGTATAAAATCATATTTATAGGATTTCTAAGAGGTGACAAACACCTACAGGCAAGACTATCATAGCCAAGGTAGGGTTTAGGAAAATGGAAGGCTAAAGGAGTCATGAAAGCTGTAGGAGTGAGAGGAAGGTGTGAATGGTTTAAAGGGGATTAATAATTATCTAATAGATTTCACAAAATATCCAAGACACTTCTAAGATGCTCAAATGTTCCCCTCACTTGGTAAATGGACTACAATCCATATAAGTAAGCTAGGAAACACTTGGTTCAAAGAGTAAACATACAAAATACACTAAGAGGAAAGGTTTTAAATGGTTTAAAAATAATAATAAGAAAAAATTAAATTTGGTGAAAATTTATAGGTAGTTTATAATCATGAAATTGGAATTAAAAGGTTACCTATAGGTGGATTTGGTAAAAAATGCAAGAAAATAGGGGTTTTAACCCCTTTTTTAGACAAGTTGAGTTGGTTAGGTACCTAAATGAGGGATTATGAAATTTAAATTTGAAACATATCATAATTATTACCTTATAAAACTATAAAATCTCTAATTTTTTCAAGGGGATAAGGGTTATGTCTCTCTATTTTATCTCAAAGATTAGCCACTCAGGAAAATCAGAGCTTTGGTTTACCAAGCAAAGGATGCCAAAATGAGCAAATAAATTAATTTGAAGTATTGAGATACTAAAGGAACATTGGATAATGAGTATTTAATATGTATATAGGATAATTAAAATTCAAATAAAATTCTAACCCTTCAAAATGACCTATTTTCTCATGCATATAATCAAATTAGGCAAGTTCCCACTATGCCTGATTATCAAATGAGAAAGAAAGGATGAAAAGGAGTGTCTGAGAGGTAATGTGATGTATTGGTGAGTGTGAATTAAGTGTGAAAATTTTTAATAATTCATTATAAGAATGATATAATATTCCAAATGATGCAAACCTGTAAAGGGTATGCCAAGCCCATTAAGACTTAAGGACACTTAAAGCCAAGTAGTGGTCTATATGCATTTCTAGGCTTTGATGAACTATCCAAATGGTTGGAAAATGTTTATATAGTGTTTTTATATATTTATAGGATTTTTTAGGTAGAAAATCTTTCAAGAAGATGGTTTTTAACCTGGAAATGGCTAAGATATGCACTAAAATGGAGAAACTAAGTCAAGAGGTCAAAGTGTCAAGCTCATATGTTTTCAAATGCTATGCATGGGAACCAAAGGGATTTAGGGGAGTTAATAGGGTCCCTTGAAATAAATATTTTTTAACAGTTAGGTAGGTTCAATTTCCAAGTTTTATGAACAAAGATTAACACCTAAAACTACCTAAAACCCTACTAAAACCTTGGTTTTAACCCAATGAGGAAAATGAGCTTGGAGAGCCATTATAATGGAATATTTTGGAAAGGAAACTTATTTTATAATTTATATGACTCACTTAGGCTCTCAAAAATGCAAGTACATGTATGAAACTATATGGAAAATAATAAAAATTGTGGGTTTTCTCACCATTTTTTATGATTTATAGGGTCTATGATGTTTTAAATTTTACAATAAAGTTTGATGGGAATATTAGGAGATATTATATCTATTTATGGTATTTTTATTATATTAAAAAACATATAATTTTCCTAACAAAATCTCTCCTTTTAGCCAGCCAAAACTAGCATGGTGATCATAAGGGTGAAAAGTGTGGAAACCTATATTAGATGTCCTTTTAAGGTGAAGTTGAGAGGCATAAGTACATGGATAATATTTTAATTTGTATTTAAGTCCCCTTAATTAAATTTCACTAGAAAAAAAAGGAATTTTTGAAGAGAAATGTGAAGGTTAACAAAAAAGTGTGTTTTTAAGATTACAGGTAGTGATTGCTTATTTCTAGGAGTTTATAAATGAGTAGGATCAAAAATTATTCATGGAATTGCATGATTGAAATCAGTCCCTCTCATACCAATCATCGTATCTATCCATAGTTAGTGGTGGGAAGTTTAAATAGATGCAAATTATGAAGACAATTTTATATGACAAGATTGAGAGTTCTATGCCACTTTTCATAATTTCCATGACTTGTATGGACAATTGGACCTACTAACATTACATGGTTTTACTAACTAATATTTATCATGTAAATTTCAACTCCTTTTGGAATATATACACATGTCCAACTGAGCTTTGGACTTCCTTTACTTTGCTTCTCTCTTACAAGTTATAAATATGTACTCTTTTGATTCTTTTCGGTAGCCTCCATTGGTTAATGGGGAAACTCTAGCCAAATTTGTACTTGAAATAATCTTTAGGAAACATACAAGTTATTTTTCCACTCACATGTTATACTATTGATTATTGATTTCAATCTTGTTAGTCTTGCCTAGTGAAAGATCTTCTTTTCTAGCATGTTACTCTTGGTTGTCTACCAAATGTGCATAAAGGTTATTGTTACAAGTCTTTATTAATATTTTTTTCTAAGTTTATTGGTGTATTATATGTGGTTTATGACTATATCCCTTCATGTAATCATCTATTATGCTCTTAAGTATCAAATACCTTCTTAAATCTAACATATGAAACATTGATGTGACAATGCATCCTAAGTTATGAGTTTTGTGTGAGAGAGACTTTATTTATCTTTAATTAGTAGATATTAAGTTAAATGGGATGATATTAAACATTTTTTCATCACCTTTTTGGTTTTATTAGTTTTTTTCATCTAGAAGTTGATAGGTAAAGAAGTGATTCAAATAGTGCATTAAGGGAACTATCCCTTATAGAGATTCATCTCTCAATGTTATCACCCATATCAAGATGGATTTTTCCATTATGCCACTTATATGAGGATAGATAATAAGCTACTCCTTGGTGATAATTCAAGTTTCAATAATTTTTGGCATAGTTGTAGCTACAAGAGCATCTACATTCAACACTTGGTGACTCTATTGAAGATTTCAAGTCTTTATTTGATGATTAGTTCATATTTTCCATGCCAAAGGTGACCACTAGTTCTACTACTAAATATATACCATTTAATTTTGTGAAAATAACTTCATATTATTATATAAGGTTTAGGTTTGTGAACAACCATCCTTATTTAAAAGAGTTTGTGTTTAATATATCTAGGTTCTTGTTGAGTTTAACTTTTAATATACTTGGGTCACACTCCAATATGTAAATGCATTTCCATTTTATGGATTTTACCAGTTCATCTCCATTTAAACATCCCCAATATGACCAATTTCTAGGGGCATCCCTTAAAGGTGTTCCATATTTTAGTGGAGAAGGTCCTACCACTCTTAATGAGCATATTAGGAATATGTAAAAAAAATTTAACATTCATAACATTACTCAAGAGAATGTATCTATCAGATTATTAGCATTATATTTCAAAGGGAAAGCCTTATATTTTTATGGGAAACTTTAACTCACAAATCCATTACTACATGGTATGAGCTAGGAGACCTTTTGTCTAAGAGGTTTCAGGAGAAAAGTGATCACCTATCACTAGTTGAGAAGCTAACCGATATCAAGAGGGCACCATAAGAATTAATGTAAGATTTTAAAACTAAGTTTGAAAAGACATGGGATATAATCCTAGCTTTTATGAGGCCTACTCCAAACTATGCCTACTTGTACTATTTAAGGGCATTGAATAGTGACATTTCCATGATTATTCAATCTATGGGTGGAAATACATTGCCTATTACCTATGGTATATCCATTAATGCTGATAATTTCATTGTAATAGTAGGATAAATAGATCCTATACCACCAATACCACTATTACCTTATTTGTAGCCTCCTAGCCAAGTTGCATTACCCACTTTAATTCCTTTTCCTAGTCAATAAAGGTATGTTATTAATCCTCAAAATAAGATCCATGAAGTTAAAAAATTTCTCTAAAATTTCACTAATGAGTTGGTTTCCCTCAAAAGGAAACAAGCCAAGGTTATAATCCATATCAAACTAGAATAATTCTGGGAAAACTAATAGAACTCCTTTTTAAATAAATATGCAAGAAAAAGGTCAAATCACCTAAGCTAGGCCTTATCAAAGCTACAATCCTAATGCTACCTCATATTCTAAATATCTTTTCCCAAATTAAAATAACTTAGTTTAATAATATCCATGATTTCCATCCTTTGACAAAAATAAAGAACAAGTTGCTTATGTAAATGAAATGCACAGTCAAACCATGGCAATGCAAGGTAATCAATCTTTCCAAGTTTTATGTTTTTAAGGACCAATGTAAAGTTGGGTGGATAATGGTAAACAAAAATATGATTATACCTTAATTAATAATTTTGAGGGAGAGTTTTGTGATATTAATCACTTGGGGAATCTAAGTAATATGAATACTAGAATTGCCTCTAACACTAGGTCTAAGAAAAGGGCCATTGGAGAGCAACAAGAAGCATCACAAGGACTTATTTTGGTCCCAACTTCATCTCCAATGGTAAGTGTGTCAAACTTATCTCTTAGAGTGAAATAAAATAAAAAGTTTTAGATTGTGAAAATAGATCCTTTTCACCCTCCTTCTTAAGCTACACCACAAAGAGCTAGTGCTCCTAAGGAGCCCCCAAAGATGAACAATCCTTATATTAATGTTATAAACTAAAATAAGAAGATACACTTGAATATCTAATTATGGGATTCTTTGAAAATACTAGGGCAGAAATATAAGCTCCAAAAATAATTTCAAGGATTACATAAGCAAGTTGGCTCATCTAGGAATGAAAATGTTGTCCTAGTTAATGGAAAGCAACCTATAGATGGTCAAGTGAAAAATAATGAAAAAACTCCTCATTTATACCTATATATAATCATTGGTTATTTATTAATTCATAATTGCATCATATATAGTGGGGCTAATACTTTAGCTATGGCTAAGTGTATAACAAATAATCTAGGTGTCAAGTATGAGCCAATGATTAAGGGATTCTTATAATTGAATGGATCACCAACCAAGAATTTGGGGGTAGTTAAATATTTTAATTTGATCATTCATGATTTTCCTAACTTCTCCATTCCTCATGATGTGGTTATGGTATGTTTACCTTCATACTTTGCCTTTTTCTTGTTGAGATATTTTATAGCCAAGATAGTTGGATACTTGGCAGCCAATTGGTCATCCAAGGTGTTTGGATAAGGTATGGAACTAAGGTAAATATTGAGTTAGAACAAATTCATCATATTCACTTGGATCCATACACACATAAAGTGGAAAATGTTAACTATGCTATTATTGATGAAGAGGAACTCCAGATTGACCAATCTCCATCATCTTCCCTTGAAGGAGTTTCTAATTTATTCTTAGATGAATGGGGATATGAGCATTATGATCATGATGCTTACAAGTTCATATAGGAATCTGGTCTTGGGGTGTATTATATACATGATAAGGACTCTTTCATACCAAACTTAATGAAGCCAATTGAGAATGTGAATGGTTTATGGTAGCTTTTCTTTAATGGGTCAAGACGCAAAATTGGGGTAGGTGGTGGAAAATTGTTGGTTTCACCTTATAGAGAAAGGTACTATTCAACTTTTATATTTCAATTCTCATATACTTTTAATGTGGTAGAATTGAGTCCCTCATTTATGGTCGTGAATGGGATAGAAAAAGGGAGTTAAATATTTGCAAGTGTATGGAGATAGTGAACTTGTGAACCAAGTTAGAGGGCCACATTTGACCAAGAACTCTTTACTTAAGTCATATAATCATAGAGTATGGGATCTAGTAGAATATTTCCAATATTTCAACACCACATCCATTCTAAGAGAGCACAATAAGCATTATGATATCTTGGTAGTTATTGGAGCTCAATTTGATGTTCTAAAAGGTATAAAAGAGGATAAGAACCAACCTCATCTAAAGGTCATTATAAGTCCCTCCACACCAGATAATGTTACTAATTGGCAAGTGTTTTATAGTGATCAACACATAGCTTGATTTATAAAAGAGGAGGATGAGTTTTATTTTAATAATCAATCCAAACTACAATAATAATATGGAAGGTACATTTTCCAATTGAGATCCAACAAGCTTCCTAAAGGCTTAGTTACTCTTGAAATCATATTCAGTGAGGATGAACAACTAAAAAAAATAGAAGGTAAGCATGTCTAGAAATCAAGAGAACTATGAGAAGGTATAAATATTTAATAATAAGTTACTTTCACTTGGAAAATTATGCACTAATCAAGAGAAACATTCTTCCATTGAGTTATATAAGGCATTAGTGATGTCTTTGCATTGGAGTATAGTGATTTAAAGGGTTTTGATCCAAGCCTAGCTCAACACACCATAGAGCTAGATGAAAATTAATCCTATTAAGCAAGGATAAAGGCCAATCAATATTAAGATTGAAACCCTCCTAAATAACGAGATCACTAAGTTGATTGAGTCTAGAATCATCTCTCCTACCAAGCATTCATTTTGGTTGGCAAACTTAGTCCCTCTTAGAAAGAAGAATGGGGACATCATGTTGTGTGATAGCATTAGGGACTTTAATAGAGTTTACTTGAAATATAATTTCCCATCTCTTCCATTGAAAAAATCTTGTAAGTTATGGTAGGTAGTGAGAAGTTTTCTCTCCTTGATGGGTATTCTGGGTATAATTAGATTTTGGTGATGGAAAGTAACCAATACAACACAAACTTTACTACTAAATTAGGTACTTATGATTATATAAAGATACATTTTGGATTGTCTAATGCTAGAGATAATTTTTAACATGTAATGGATATGGATTTTCAAGGACTAATCAATGAAATTGTGTTGGTGTATCTTGATGATGTAATAATTTTCTCTAAAGATGCAAATGATCACTTGAATCATCTAAGGTAGATTTTTGAAAGGTGTAGAGAGTTTGAGATCTATCTAAACCAAAATAAATGTGTGTTTTATGTCCATGAAGGAAAACTCTTAAGGAACATTATCTCTAAGAAGGGCCTATCCATTGATCCTGAAAGGGTGAGTGCCACCTTGGCACTATCTTCATCTAAACATAAGAAAGGTTTGTAAAGTTTTTTTGGGAAAATAAATTTAATAAGGAGATTAATTCCTATTTTTTATAACTTGGTTAAGCTTCTAACCTTCATTCCAAGGAAATATGAAGTTTTCACTTGGACAAGAATGAGGAAGTAAAATTTTGAAGAGATCAAACAAGCCATTGCCTAAGCTCTTACTCTTGTAAGTCCTAATTTCTCCAAATATTTCAATTTTAATGTATTTTAGAATGAAGAGGTAATCTCTACCATGCTTACTCTAGAAAATTATGAAAATTTAGAGTAGCCTATTACCTTCTTTAGTAAATATTTAGAAGGATATGAGGTAAGATACACCTATGTTGAGAAATAAGTACTTTCAATTATTAAGAGGCTAAACAAATTTAGGCATATGCTATCTAATAACAAGATTCACATATTTTTACATCATCCTAATGTCAAATAATTTATCTTGAGTAGGGATTTTAATGATAAGAGGGTAGGTTAGATCACAAAAGTGATGGAATATGATGTCGAAATCAAGACAACCAAGCTAGTGAAGGGAAAAGGGTTATATGAGCATCTTACTTTAGAGTTGAAAGAGAAAAAGGAGGTTTTTTTGGAATTTAATGATGATATTATGTTATTTGTACCTTGATTCATAAGGATTTAGAAAAAAGGCATGATTCATTTTCTTCAAGTTGGTGAGTGTCCATAAGGTCTTGATAGAGCTAGAAGAAGGTATTTGAGATTGCAATCCATTCTTTATGTACTTGTTGATGGAGTGATATTTAGAAAGGGATTTTAAAGTGTTGTATTGAGGTGTATTATTTTATATCATATTGAAAAAGTAATATTTAAGTTTCATGATGGACTAGTTGGTGGTCACTTTGCTCCAAGGACCACATCTGTTAGGATTATAAGAGCTGGATACTTTTGGCCTAGCTTGTCCAAAGAAACTCATGCTTGGGTAAGAAAACGTCAAAAATGTGGTCTCTTTGATGGAAAAAAAATATTTTTTCCTTGAATTTTCACCCAATTCAAGTTAATTCACACTTTAAGCAATGGAGTGTGGATTTCATAGGCCTAATCAGTCCACCTTCTAGTGTTGGTCACAAGTGGGTGTTGACTACTATAGATTAATTTACAAGATGGGCAGAGGATATATCTCTTAAAGAGGAAAATGAAAAAAAACAATTATAGACTTCTATGAAGGTATAGTAATAAGGTTTTGGGCTCTTTCAATAATAATTTTATATAATGCATTTACTTTTCTTGGAGCAAGGATAAGTGAATGGGCTTTGAAGCATGTCATCTATCTTAACATCTCATCCAACTATTATCCCCAATGGAATATAATAGCTGAGTCTACAAGTAAGACTCTAATTAGGATCATAAAGAGGATAATGGAGTAGAATTAAAGGACTTGACATTCTAAGTTGAAGACAGCCCTTTGGGCTGATAGGATTACCCCAAAGAGAGCAATTGGGAATTCACCATACACACTTGTTTATGGGAAAGAAGCTATATTGCATATTTAACTTGAGTTACCAATATTGGAAATTAATTATTAGATCCAATTAATGGAGAATAAAATCATCAAAGTTAGGTTATGTGAGTTAATGGAGCTTGAGGAGAAAAAAGATCAAGCTATGCAGATTATGAGAACTCACCAAGAATAAACAAAGAGATAGTTTAACAAGAAATCCATGCCAAGAATATTCAAGGAGGGATATGTTATCCTAAAATGGGATGAAGATAGGGATAAACTTAGAAGACACACAAAGTTTGGTGCTTTATGCAGTGGCCCATATGTGATCACACAATGTAAGCAACACAATGCTTTCCAACTCTCAAGGTTAGATGAAGAGGAGCTTCATATCCCAGTCAATGGGATATATATAAAAAATTATTAATAAGTTTATCCTCTCTCCTTGTGCACATTTTTTTGTTTTCCTTGTGTTTCCTAAGTTCTTAGGCACAAAAGTGAGTTTTGTTTTGTGTCTTGCCTTATTTTTTGTTTTGCTTGGTCTTACTTTTCTAGTGTGTTATGTTTATTGGTTTTTTTTTTTGAAAATTCCTTGATAGTTGTATTCAATAACCCATCTATTTTATTAGACTTTGGTAGGATAAGGCTATTTTATTAGACCTTGGTATAATAGGCACACTACCCCTATGAGTCACCATTTTATTGACCAAATTTGACTTCTAGTCAAATTTGTTCACCCCTAGGCAAAAAATATTATTTTGAAAATTTTAAGGGGTCCTAATTTGTTGTCATAGGAATTTTAAGTTATTATATGATGTCATTTGAGGTCACATTAGCTTTGGTTTTAGTTGTATTAGTTAATTTGTCCTTTTAGGGTCATTTTATGTCATTTTAAGAGTCATTAATACATTTGGCATGTTTACCAAGGTGAATAAGTGTCATAATTTTATATAAAATGTCTAAAAAGCTATTTTATATGTTAGTTATGTCAATTATGTCAAAATTTTATAGTTTACCTAATTGAACTTGCAAAAATTAGTTTAAAAAGAAGAAAAATGGCACTTATATGGATTCTTGGGAAGTGTACCATGTTTTAATGATCATGTGGAGTATCCTCATTCTAATAAAACTCACCTCCATGTTATTTTTTATTTTGAAATTTTATTTTAATGCCAAAACTATTTTACACATTTTTTGCTCTTCTTGGTAGACTAGAGTGACCCTCAAGTTTTTGCTCAGTATGGGAAGCACAGGTAGTTTTAGAAAAAATTATTTTTGTAGGTTTTCTTAAAATAAAATAGATTAAATTTAATATAATAATATTTAAAAATGATCAACTTTTATTTTTGAACAATTGTTAACAAGTTGACTATGCATATTTGATAGTTGTTTGGTACACCCTTTAGGTTTTGGTCTTGTTTGAGAAGCTCCATTCAAAATAGTCATTGGTGTTGGATTCAAAGGATTTTTTATTCCTCTTCATATTTTATCCATTATTTTTTTCATGATTCATAAATTTTGGATGACAAAAATTGGTCTATCATGCAAGGGGGTGTCACCATGTGTAGTTTCAGTTGGAGTGTTTTGATTCTTTGAGTATATCCCTTCTATAGGTGAATTTTTCAATTAAAAAATAGTGTCTCATAAGTCCTTGGGTCATATAAGTACTTATTCCCATGTTTTTATCTCACCTTAACACTCCTTTGATAGCATACAATCTTATTTTCCTTCATTTACCAATTTCATGCTTAGTTTCAGTTGAGTTTCTTATAAAAGCTTGTTCACCCTATATATGAAGTGGTAATGGAAGTGTTTTAGATTTTAAATAATTTTTAGGTTGAGTGAGGTTCCATTTTCTCTAAAAAAGAGGCATAAAACTTGATCATGTGCTCATGTTCCAAGCTATATCAATCATAAAATGCCCTTGTATGTTGAACTCCATGAGAATTTAGGTGATTTACATGTAGGAGAGAGTTGTTTGAAGTGTTATCAAAGTGTTCATGATGGAGGTTATCCTTTTTACATATAAAAATTAAATTTGAAGTGTTATTAAATATCTAAGCAATCATTTCAATGCTCAATTTCACTCTCACTACCTTGAAACTCAAAATGTGCATCTACAAGACCCTTACATCATGTTGATGTATGAAAGGATGAATATGCATTAAAACCTAATGGTTTTGATATAAATGCATCAAGATGTTATTGGAAATCATCAAAATTCAGGTTTATGAGAGACCTCCATATTTTTTATGCTATCATTCACTATGGTGCAATCAGACCTCCACCTTTAGGTAGCCTAAAAATGGGTTTGAGGTAGTTATTTGAATGTGAGAATGAGGTAAGACCTCACTTGAAACTTTTGCATCATGAATTGGTCTATAATATACCATCTAATTTTTAATTGGACTATTTTAAATTTTAGAACACCTCCAAGAGCATTGAATATTATTTTAGTCATGTCTACCTAGAAAACACTAAACATAGGTCCCATAGGTTTATGTTGTTGCCCCACAACAGGCTTACAAGAAGTTCTAAAGGATTTGAATAATTGGAATGGTTTGCCTATAGTATGGACTAATTTTCCATGCCAAAGGTGAAGATCAAAAGCTAGAGCATGGAATGTTTTTAAGGGAATCTAAAGTGCTCTAAAACATAATGATTTGTTTTAATAACATCTATAGGCCTAAAGGAAATAATGCCCATTTATTGCTTTAAGGAACAATATGGAACATCCACACAAGACTAGGTGACTAGGTGAGTTGAGTGACATTAAAACAACCTAAAGGACTATATATAAATTTTATATGAAATTCCGTGACCCTTTTCATGTACTCAATCCTTATAAATTCTTGAAGATTGCACCTATAGCTAAGATTGATATAAACTATGGACAGATAGTGAACAAGGTTTATCACCTCTTGAAGTTGGTATTACACTAGAGGTGGTTAAAATGATTTAGATCATGATTAAAGTGATTCTAAGGAGTTTCTAAGATATATTTATACTTTTTTCAAGTATTAAGGAGTGAAAATAAGATACAGGGTTAAAGGGATAGGGGTAGTATAAGACTCAGTTGGTAGTTTTATTAAAAGTGAGGTAAATGGAATTTAAGACATGATGTGGTGATGTGTTATCACCTCAATGGGAATTTTGAATACTTAATGAGATATGAACAAGGGAATATAAATCACACAGACCTCTCAAAAGTCCCAGGTACACCTATATTTTTTTGTATAGATTAAGATAAAGGTCAGATAGGTGTAATAAATGAAAAATGCATAGACATGCAGCAAAACTCTCATTTAGCCACCTTATGTGAGTTTTGAGGTTGATTAAAAAAATTGAATTTTAGGGTAAGATTAAATTTTTTTCTCTCTATCATAAACACTATGGACAAAGTCAAAACAAGCTATAGGTAGTGGTTAAAAAGGCACTATCCCAGTCAAAAGAAGCATACTCAATTTACAAGGTTAAGAGGACATTTGAGGTTAAAAGGAAAAAGTTTGACTTGGAACAAGAAATTATCAAGGACTTAATATTTATAAATACCCTAGATACTATTTATGATCAGGTTCATACCCTCTCTCATGCCTAAAAGCTCACCTAAAGGTCATGTAGGTGAGATTTGATATAAACTATGGTGATTGACATGGGTTTATGTTCCATTGAGTTGTATAAAGTGATAAATGGACTAAATAAGATATTATATAGAAATTTTAAGGCTAAAGGATGTCTAAAATAATCTTGAGAAGATTTATAAGAGATGACATACACTTATAGGTAGGACTATCACAGTCAAGGTAGGGTTTAGGAAAATGGAGGGCTAAAGGAGTCATGAACCCTCTATGAGTGAGATGAAGGTGTAAATGGTTTCAAGGGGACTTATCATGATATAATAAATTAAAAAAATATACCCAAGACATTTTTAAGATTCTCAAATGTTCCCCTGGCTTGGCAAATGTACTACAGTCCATGCAAGCTAGAAAACCCATGGTTCAAAGAGTATCATAAGGAATCCACTAAGATGAAAGGTTTTGAATGGTTTAAAAATATTAGTAGGCAAAAATTAAAGTTCAGAAATTTTTTTAGGTATTTTATATTCATGAAATTGGTTTGAAAACGTTACCTATAGGTGGATTTGGGCAAAAATGCAAGAAAATAGGGGGTTTTAGCCCCTTTTTAGATAGGTTGAGTTGGTTAGGTACCTAAATTAGGGAGTATGACCTTTGAGTTTAGTAAAAACACTCATTAGGAAACTATAAAACTCCCAAAACTCTCATTTTTCCATGGGGATAAGGGATATATATCTCTATTTTATCTCAGAGATCAGGCACTCAGGAAAATCAAAACTTTGGTTTACCAAGCAAAAGATGCCAAAATGAGAAAAGAACTTAAGTTGAAGTCTTGTGATATTGAAAAAAAAATTATGCATATTGAATATTTATGGAGGATAATTAACATTCAAATCAAATTCTAAACTTTCAAAATGACCTATTTTCTCATGCATATAATCAAATTAGGCAAGTTCCCACTAGGCCTAATTGTCAAATGAGATAAAAAGGATGAAAAGGAGTGTTTGATAGGTCATGTCATGTATTTATTAGTGTGAATGAAGTGTGAAAAATTTTAATAATTCATCTTAAGAATTATATAATAGTTCAAATGACCCAAACCTGTAAGGGGTATGCCAAACCCATTAAGCCTTAATGAAACTTGAAGCCATGTGGGGGTTTATATGCATTTTTAGGACTTGATGAACTGTCCAAATGGTTATAAAAGGCTTATGTAGTGTTTCTAGATATGTATGGAAGTTTTTTGGTATAAAATATTGTAAGAAGATGGTTTTTAACATGGAAATGGCTCAGACATGCACTAAAATAGATAAACCAAGTCGAGAGGTCAAACTGTCAAGCTCATATATTTTCAAATGCTATGCATGGGAAACAAAGGTATTTAAGGGATATATTAGGTTAAATTTAAATAAATATTTTGGTATTTTTAGGTATGTTAAATTTCCAAGTTTTATGAACAAATATTAACACCTAAAACTACGTAAAACCCTAGTAAAATCATGGTTATGACCTGATGAGGAAAATGAGCTTGGAGAGCCATTATGATGGAATATTTTGGAAAGGAAAAATATTATATAATTGGGAGGACTCATTAAGGTTCTCAAACATGTAAAGATATGTACATAATTGTATAGACAATAGGAAAAACATGGTTTTTATCACCATTTTTTGTGTTTTGTAGGGATTATAATGTTTCAAAGTGTGAATTAAAGTTTGATGGGAATATAAGGACCTATTATATATACTAATAGTAATATTTTTATATGAAAAAAAATATAATTATCCTAACTAAAGCTCTCCTTTTAGCCAGTCAAAAATGGCATGTTGAACACAAAGGTGAAAAGTGTGAAAACCTCAATTCGATATTCTTATAAGGTGAATTTGAGGGGTATAAGGACTTGTATAATATTTATAGGTGTATTTAATTACATTTAGTTAAATTTAATGGGAAATTAAAGGATTTTTTGAATACAAATGTGAAGGGTAGTAAAAAAGAGATTTTTTAAGACTTTATGCAGTGATTACTTATTTTTAGGAGTTTATAAATGAGTAAGATTAGAACCAATGTATATAATTTCATGCCTAAAATACCTAACTCTCATAACAATAATCATATTTATCCCTGTATAGTGGTGGAATGTTCAAATAGATGCAAATTATGAAGGCAAGTTTATATGCCAAGATTTAGAGTTCTATGCCACTTTTCACAATTTTCATGACTTTTATGGATAATTGGAACTTCTAACATTGTGTGGTTTGACTCATGAATATTTATCACACAAATTTTAACTCCTTTTGGAATATTGAAACATGAATAAGTGACCTATGGACTTCCTTTGCTTTGGCTCTCTCTCAAAAGCTATAACTATGTAATATTTTACTTCTTTTTGATAGCCTCCATTGTTTAAAGAGGAAAATTTGGCCAAATTTATACTTTAAATACTCTTGAAGATATATAAAAGTTATTTTTCCACTCACATGTTGTACTATTTAGTATTGATTGCAATCTTGTCAATTTTGCGTAGTGAAAGATCTTCTTTTCAAACATGTTACTCTTGGTTGTCTACCAAATGTGTAGGTCAGTCTTGCCTAGTGAAAGATCTTATTTTCTAACATGTTACTCTTCATTTTCTACAAAATATGTAGAAATGTTATTGTTACAAGTCTTTATTATTATTATTATTATTATTATTATTTTCTAAGTGTATATGTGTGTTATAAGTGGTTTATGACTGTATGCCTTCTTGGAATAATCCATTACCCTCCTAAGTATCAATACCTTCTTGAATCTAACATATGAAATATTGATGTGATAATTCATCCTAAGTTTTAAGTTTTGTATGAGAAAGAATTTATTTGTCTTTAAGTATTAGATATTTAGATATTTAGTTAAATGGGAGGATATTGAACATTGGTGCATAACTTTTTTGGTTTTCTTAGTTGTTTTCTTAACCCTTCTTATCCACAAGTTGATAGGTAAATAAGTGCTTCAATGAGTGAATCAAGGGAACAAACCCTTCTAGAGATTAATTTCTCAAAATTATCACTAAAAATAATAGGGATGTTTCCATTATGCCACTTGGATGAGGATATGTATGTAGCTCCTTACAGGTGCAAATCTAAGTTTCAATATTTAGTGTTAGTGATGACATAGGTTTTGTGATTAAGAAGATAATGAAAAATTTTAAAGGATATGAAGACTAAGGAAATGATTTTTTTTTTAGATTGGTATACTAGGTTTCATATTTTATTAGGGTATGGATGATGTAATAGATAGCTTGCACTTTGTTCTATTTATCATGGTGTGTGAGCATTATACTAAGAGAATGGTCTATAGTAGAGATATATAGGTAAAAGGTCTAATCATATGTAGGGGTTAATAACAAGTGGAGATAGGAGGTAATCCTTGATCGAGTCAAAGGCTTGTTGGAATTATTTGGTCTACTTAAAATAAACATCCTTCTTGTGGAGGTGGTGGAAAGGTTGGAAGTTTTTTGATAGTTGAGAAATGAAGCATCCAATGGATTGAAGTTTGCCTTGTAGGCTATAGATTTGGGTAAGGCTAGTAGGAGGTATGATCTCCAAAATGGATCTATCCTTGGTGGGGTGTATTTCAATGCTGTGAAGAGATACAATTAAGCCACGGAGGTTTCCTGATAAGACTCCAAAGACACACTTCTTAGGATTGAGTCTAACATTGTAATGGATTAATTATTTGAATATGATGGTAAGAATATCTAGGTGGTCTTGGTAATGTTTGTATTTCCCTAAGACATCATCCACATAATATTCTATAATCTTATGGATGAGGTCATGAAATATATAGGTCATGGACCATTCATAGGTTTCTCCTACATTCTTTAGTCCAAATGTCATGACCCTATTATAGAAGGTTCCCCATGGGGTGATAAAATAAGTTTTATGCTAATATTTAGGGTCAATAAAGATCTGATTATATATCAAGAAACCATCCATGAGAGATAACATTTCATGGCCAATCATGAGATCAACAAGTTGGTTGATATTAGGTAGAGGAAAGTCATATTTAGGGAAAGTGAGATTGAGGTCATGAAATTCAATGCAGAGGCAAAGTCCCCCTATGGGCTTAGTGATGGGAATGCTATTAGAAACCCATTGTAGATAATCAATGAGTTAGATGAAGTTAATATATAGAAGGCATTAAAGTTTTTATTTGATGAGAAGAGCTATATGGGGATGCATATAGTGAAGTTTTTTACAAACAACTTTATCTTAGGATGAGTGATGATGTTATTGAGAGTGATAGAAGGATTAATTCTAGGAATGTTTTGATAAGACCAAGTAAATACTATGCTATGGTCACAAAGGAAATAAGGGTAATATTATTGCTCCACATAATTTAAATATTGGTCAATTTTGATGATGTTGGTGTCTTCTTGAGTTCCCAAATTTATATCAATGGTTGATTCATTTATAATTGTTCGGTTCTCAAAAGGGAGAGATTTATGGATAAAGGAATCCTCCACACTAAAGTAGGTTAGAATATAATTTTCATCTTGACATTAGATGGTGGGAGAATCATGTTCAATCATTTTTAGGTGAATAAGAGGAATGCTTTTAGTTTGTCCATCCTTTTGATAGGTAAGGGGACCTAAAATAATAGTGTTGATAAAAAAGGTTAGATAGGATGATGTTAGAGTATTTATATTAGAAAGATGGGGTTGGTGAAGGTGGAATTTCTTTGATAGTTGTAGCAATGGGTTTTGGTGATGTAGGCTCTTCTAGTGGTTTGAAATTGAGGCTAAAGAACTCATGAGGTTTCTAGGTTTTAATAATGGGAAAATCTTGAGGTCTTTTCTCATAGAGGCCATGTCCAAATCCCTTCCAAGTTCACTAATAAAGGTAGGTTTTGGAAAAGGTTGGGTTGTTTAGGTAATAAAGTTAGAAGTAAAGGGTTGGACACATGGAGTGGTATTGGGAGCTATAAGTGGTTGATCAAGTCCCCCATAGATTAAATTTGTTTAATTTTTGGGAAGCCAAAAGGAGATAATGGTGATCATATTTGGGTCATAAGAATGGTCATTTTGAAGATTCTCATATTCATGTTGAGTAGGGAAGGCATCTAGAGATGTAAATATTCCCCCAGTGAGATTTGATGAAATGTTGATTATAAGGGTCTTCAACTAGGATTTGTGATGAAGGAATATATGAGCTAGTGGATGATTCATCATTATGGTGGGGGGAAGTGTTACCAATGGTGAGAGATGTGGTGGTTTGAGTAGAATTAGGTTGTAAACTAGATGAACAAGGAATAAGAATGTCGTTAGGCTAATGGGTCATATTGCATGAGTAAAAAGGACTAGGATCAAATTTGATTATAATAACATGTCCCTCATGCTCAAATTTGATGCATCAGTGTAAAGTGGAAGGGATACAACTCATTATATAGATCTAAAGGTGTTTAAATAACACATTATATTAGAACTCAGCCTTAATAACATAAAATAGTTTAAGAAATGTTTGGTGTCTGAAATGAATGTGGAGAACTATGATCCCTAAGGTGGTTACCAAAGTATCATTAAAAGAAAAAATGGCCACTATACTCTCAGAAATGATTTTTGTGGGGAGTTGAAGTCAACCATATACATGGGAGGAGATGATGTTGATACTAGCTCCTCCATCAATCATTACGCTTTTGGCATGGGTTTAATTGATGTATTTTGTGATGAAGAGTGGGGGATTAGGATCTTCAGTATGAAAAGACATGATTTATAAATCCTAAAAGGTGATAAGGGTAACTTGGAAAGGGATTAAATAAAGGATGTAAGAGGTTGTGAATTGTCAGGTTAAACTTGTATGAAATGTAGAGTCTTCATTAGTGCTTAGGAATGTTGAGGTGAGGTGTTGATTAGATCATAAAAGCTCATTTTCACTAATGTTTGGTGAAGTTATTTTAACATGAGCAATTGGATAAATGGAGTAGGGTTGGGAGGTAGAGATCTTAAAATGGAGACTTTGGGTTTTGAGGGTTGTGAGGGTGGAGATAGAGATGTTTGGGTTTAGTTGGTAGGTTGAGAGGTTGAAATGTAAGTCTAGGGGATGGTTACATTAGTTTCATCTTTATATTTCTATTGGGATTGAGAATAGGTAACCATATGAATGGTGTGGATAAGGAGACTTGATATTTTCTTTTGTTCCTCCTCTTTTCTGTTAGGTGAGGGTGAGGGAGTAGGTGCTTGTTAGATGGGTTGGTTAAGTAATAGAGTAGATGATGGGCTCAATGGTGGATCCTCCAATAGATAATATTTATCCAAAATGTTACGAACAAGTGTTTAAATAGCTTTGTAGTTCTTTGTATCATGTCTAGGAGTCCTATGGTAAATATAAATCAAATTATCATTGAACCTGGTTGGTTTAGGATGGTTAGGGTCAAAAGGTTTAATTAGAGGCAATCTAATGGAAGAAGTTTGCAACAAACTTAAAAAAATAATTTTGTATGACTCCAAAAAAGGTGTTATAGGTAAGTGATTTTAGATTTGAGGGTTGAGAACTTTGTTGGGTATACGATTCTTTATGAAAGTAGTAGTTGGAGGAATGATCTTGGTTAGGGATTTTGGCTGGGTTTACTTGGATATGATTGGCTTGGGGGTTGGTGAATTAGATGTAGAAGTCTTTGATGATGAAGGTTAGGTTACATGTGGGAAGTTAGATGGGGATAGGTTGGTTAGGAATGATGAAGAACTAGAAGGTTTGACAGTTATAGGTGGAGAAAAAGGAGATTGTTTATAAGAATAAGAATAAGTAATGGGAATGGTAGAAGGATGGGGTCCTAAAATGGAATGTAGGCTAGAAGGAGGTGGTATGGGCCTACTTTATGGTATAGGTTTGGGTAATGCTACCTTGTTAATGGACTTAATCAAATTTAGTTTTGGTGGGATTGATGGGGTTAAGTCCAATCTCAAAGGAGGGTGAGTGTGACTAGGTGTGGGAAGAATCCCTATATTTTTAATTGGTTTGGTGAAAGAAGCATAATGTGATTTTGAAATTTTATATTAATGTGTTTGAGATGTTTCACTTATGACTTAAGAGGATTTATTTGGTGGGGTGGTAATAATAGGTTTAAGAGTGAAGTCAAGAAAAGTTGAGGAATCAAACTTTCTTTGATAAGAAAGGTCAAGTCGATGCCAAAAGGTGCCTCTATCAAAGTTAGGTTGGGATGTGAACTCTAAACTTTGGAATAACCTAGAGAAGGGATTATAAATTGGTGTAATTACTTGATCATTAGTCTCAAAGATTAATCCCTTAGTTATAAAATAAGGAATGGTTTTATTATTGGTATATTTGCTGGAAGGTATGGTTTTAGTTTTGGTATTGATAGGAGGCTCCAAATGTGGTGATTGGGTGGATGAGGTAATGGTCTCTTGGGGAATGACTTACAAAGAGGGCATAAATGGTTCCATAATGGGAGAGGTAGGTATGGTTTCTTCTTTGGCTTGGTTATCTAAAGAAGTAGGTAATTATACCACTTAGATTGGAGGGGTGGAGGAAGTGGTTAAAGCAATGATTGCCTCTTTCGGTGTTTCCACCAAAGAAGGGGTAGATAAAGATATGGTCACACCAAGTGCAAAGAGAGAGGTGGTTGATTCCTCCATTTGGGTCTTTGAAGGAATAGATGGTGGGTTGGTTTCCTTTTTTTGTGTGATAGAGATAATGTTCTCTTCAACAATGGGCACATTACTAATAACATGTATTTTATGTGCTTCATATGAGTTAGATGATTTGGGTTTACTATCATAATGTTAGGTGGAAGGAGCATGATTTGGGAAAGGCTTATGGAAAATGTCAAGAGATTGATTAAGATATGCATTAGGGTTATCAAATGAAAGCTATGCACTATCAATTAGGTTTTGGACAAGATTTTTAAAGGTATTACATCTATCAAAGTCATGTTTAATAGTTCAATGAAAGGCATAATGGTCATTTTCATTATACCACCTAGGTATGGGATCAGAAGAATCAAATATTTGGGGTGGTTTAATTGATGGAATTTGGTTAAGGTTAGATTTGATTAGATTATCCAAAATAGATGCATATAACTCCCCAATGGGAGTATATTGACTTAGAGAGGCTCGGTTCTGAGTTTGATTTTATTGATAAGAGGATTTGGAAGAATTGTTTTGATGTGATTGATTAATAGTTAGAAGTGGGGTAGTTTTTAGAACTACGTAATTTGTAGATGTTTTTGTTTTGGTATGGGATTAGTTGGTGGTTTTGGTAGAGGAAGGATCATTAAGTTCAAAATTAGAATTATTATTCTATAATTTTAATTTCCCTTCATGAATGGAACAATTTTCAAGTGTTTATGCCATGGTGAATGCCTCATAAAATGTTCAAAAAGTTTAAAATTTAAGAGTGGGTGAAATATGCTTAACAAAACCCTTATATAAAATTTCAATTGATTCAGGTTAGTGTAAGGTGAAGGAAAGTTGATTGATGAGGCCTCTCCATCTAGCCACAAAATTAACAATTGACTCATCATCAAATTATTTGATAGAATAGAGGTCAATTATGGAAACCTTGTTAGTTGTGTTTATCGAGAAATATTCTATAAAGATTTGGGCTAGTTGGAAGAAGGAGAAGATGGAATGTGTAGGAAGAGAGATATACCAATCAAGAGAAGGTCCTAATAAAGACATTGGGAAGGTTTAGAGTAAGAGAGCATCATCATATACAATCAAGTAATAAGAGTGATGGAATAGTCTAAAATGTTGTTGGGGATCCTCCTTGCCTTGGAATTTGGAAAATCTAGGCAATTCCCATTGAGGAGGATAAGAGTGGATGGGAATGGATGGATGGATATGTTTATTACAAATTTGTTCATAGGATAAAATTTTATGATATCTAAAAATAGATGATAACAAGTTAGTAATTTTTTCCATTAACATCTTGATAAAATCTAGCTAAGGTTGGGAAGATGCATAATTAAGAGGTACATTTTATTGGGGTTAAGTGTAAGCTATATAAGGATAGGTAGTAGAAGGCACTGAAGAGGCCATATATTGGTAAGTGGTGATGAGAGGTTGAGATGGTTCCACATAAGAAATGATTGGCATAAATGGTTGAGTAGAATGTGGTATGTACCCATATTGATAGGTTTTAATAGGTACTTGTTGGGGGATGGATGTGGGTTGAATCAAAGGTACGGTTCAGGTGGAAGGTAGAGGTTGGGTAGGTTGAGGTTGGGCAATGACTCTAGTGTTGATAGGTGGAAGTGTTTGAGGTATAGAAACTCCTAGATTTTAAAATGGGGTAGAAATTAGTGGATTCATTGAGATAAAAGGAAGGGATGAAGCAGGGGTAGAAGATAACCCCATAGTATGGGGTGTATAGGTAACTATAGGTAGATTTGAACCTACATGTGAAGTGTGGGGTATAGTAGGAGGTGTTTGGTTGGTAGTTATAATATTGGATTAGGTTTGGGTAGTGGTAGTAGATGGGATGTTAGAAGAGGAAGATGATTGGTTTAGTGAGGATTGGGCCGAGGTAACCCCTACCATAAGATGGGGAGGCATACCATAAGGAGGATTCATTTGAGGGACCAAATAAGTAGAGGTATGGTTGGGTAAGTTGTTAAGATAATATTGAAGGGAAATTAGATTGTTGTCAAGAAAGGAAATGAATTCTACATCACCCTAAAAAAGAACTAGAATCTGGGTAGGAGGGGGAGAAGAATGAGGCAAATCCTCAACATCAAAAGTGTACTCCATGGAGGAAGAGGAGGGTGGTGGTAGTTGGTCAGTTTGATTTCTCAATTATTGTCTAGTAAAGACCATATCAGAAATTGGTTAATATTATGATGAAACTCACACCTCAAACAAAGATAAACCAAAAAGAATTCAAAGCAATCAATGCATACACTATGAGTGTGTCTATCCTAAGATTCCTTTTAGATCACTTTTGGATTATGCCTTAGAGAGTGTGTAGAGGAATTTGGCATATAAATCAAGTATTAAAGAAGTAATCTATGTTTAGTTTTGGGTTGTTTAGGTACTCAAGAGAGAAAATATATATTGAACTTTGGTACGTGGCTTGATATTAGATCCTATCCCCTCACTTCATAGTCTTGTAGTGATAAGAGTGTCGAGTGCTTAGCCAAAATATACTATGTTTAGAGTTTATACTCAACTAGAGGCGATGAGTTGGTTCTCCCCTTGGTGATGAAATCCAAGTAGGATAGCTGAGAGGGGATAAGTTTACCACTAGGGGATGAAATCCTAGTCAAGCCTTGTCTCAGGTATGTTTTGATGTGTTATTTGTTTTGTGGTTTGATTTGGTGTGTGATACAAAATGTGAAATCTATGATAAATTACTTTGAATCCTAAGTTATTAGATGAACTAAAATCAACCAACAATAAATGGATGCATAAGGTATATTTTAAGCCCAAAAAAGAAATTTTTATATTTCATTCGATGAGCAAATATTAAAGGAAGAAAAGAGATCTATGTCCCATCGGGCATGCCAACATGTTTTAATTTATTTTCCTCATTTCTTAATTATGAAAGTAAATAAAAGAAATCTAGTGATAGGGTGTGTAGAAGAATACTTGGTACAATGCATGCATGAATCTAGATGAAGGTGGGAACTCCTTTTTGATTAGGAAGGAATAACCTATGAATCAAAAGAAACACTAGAAAGGGGGGTTGTTAGATGGTTTATTGAGTGGATTACCTAGTTTGAGTTAGATCCAATAAGTGTAATGCTTTCTAAGAGGCTATCAATCCATTTTTTATGACAATCAAGTTTCAAATGATAAAATGAGGCACTTGTAACCAGTGATAGGAAAATAAATATATGTAAGAAAGGAAATGATAAATTACTTTTTACAAAAAATGATTAAATTTTGATGTTAGGATGGCCAGGGTTTGGTTCAAAAAATAAAAAAAAGTCATGTGATTAGAGGGAAACATAGAAAATGGTGTTTGATTAGGGGTAAATCGGTAAAAATGGTTTTATAGAAATGTATGCCATAGTGAACCATTAATGATTCAGGGAACCATCAATAGTTGGGGATAACCATCAATGGTTTGTTGACCATTGATGGTTGGGTCTAACCATTAGTAGTTTGGTGACCATCAATGATTACTAATGTCAATTTGGGGGGTGATTAAAATGAAAAGCATATATTAGAAATTTGGTCAAGTAGTGATTTAGTTATAAGGCTAGAAGGTGGGAATATGGTATTAGTAACTCTGATAAGATAGAGATATTAGAAATAGGATAAATTTTAGCAATTAAGCATAAGATACCTAAAGCTTGGGGAGGGGATCCTAAAACAATTTAGCTAGAGTGATGGTACTTCAAGCCTTTGAATGTGATCTTGACAGAGCTTGAGGTCACCAATTATACTGCTATATATCTAAACTTGAAAGGATGCTTTATACTTGCAAGAGAGCTTGAATTTAAAGTACTTGATTATGTATCCCTTTTCACTTCCTTCTCCTCTATTTTTATAAGAAGATTCTAAATGAGAATGAGGGAAGTTACTAATTTAATGTAGGATAAATTTTCCAATCCTTATCATATTAAAAGCTTGATTTAAAGGCAAATTGCCATTCTAAGAGTTGTTAATGTTGCACAAGAACTAACAATGCTTTAAAGTTTTAAAGCAAGTTTTGGGGACCTAACCATCGATAGTTAGGCTAAACATTGATGATTAGGCTGACCATCAATAGTCGAGGGGCCAAAGGATAATTGGTGGAAATAGGGTGAATTAAATGATGCATTAGTTTGGTGGGTATTAAGATATAGACAAGTCTTAATGGAATAGGTGGTCCACTCAACACAAATTCAAATGAGGGTCCAAAGTAGTGTGACATCCAAAACTATCATGTGTAGTTTTTAGGTGTCAACAGAGGTAGGTATTGTATTTCAGATCTTGTGTGGTGAAATTCATGAGTGTGAACTATTTGTATATTTTTTAAATTAAAATGCATCCAGTGATGCTTATTTTCACACAATTCCCTTGTTAAATATTAAACATTATAAATTGATTTTAACAAAGCATAGTTGGTAAAGAGAAATGAACTGATAATAAATATTATATCAAGATTCAGTAGATCAAGGTTTTAGTTGATATACTGAGGGAGGGTGAATCAGTAGATCAACTAAAACCAATCTTTTTACAATAGATTCAAAAACATATGTAGATTAAAAGATAACTGTAGAGATCACATAAAAACATAAATAAACATGACACTATATTTATACATGGAAAAACCAAAGGGAAAAACCATGGTGAGAATATCTACTAAAATCTACTATTTTAATCTAGCCTCATAGTTCAAATCCTCACTTATTACACATTTAAGGGCACTAGCCCTAAGGAGACACCATCCCCTAGTTTAAGATCACCAACTCTAAAGAAGAACCAACTCCCTAACTGAGCACCAACTCAGCTTAACCTTACTAGTTACAATGTTTAAGGGTATCAACCCTTAGGAGACAACAATCCCCTAACTGAGTACCAACTCAACTTATCTGATGGCACCAACCAATCAGATCTGTGGAGCTAAAAATCTAGTATAAAAAATAAATTCATAAATTAATTCAAATCTTTTCTCTCTATTATATGTATAATCTATAACTACTCATTCTCTACACATTATCTATGTGTGACTTTCTTCCTCTCTACCCCTCTCTTTATGTTTAGATATATCTATTTTTTACACTCTTCAATAGTAGTTCATCTTCTCTACACTTGTACCTCTATGTATACATATTTTCATTTGAAATAATTATAACAACTCTAGTTGCATCTGCCTATGTCATAGATGTCATATATATAAGCAATGGATCTAGGGTTCCATATCTTCATTGCATTCACACTTAGACTATTAACACATCATGGTAATTCTAGACTCTAATTCATTATTACTTGGACTGTAAGTTTCCTACGTCTCTATTCCATGAATAAGATAATAATTTTTTGGTATTTTTACTATTTATAGCATCTTTTAGACTCAAGTTTTGATGCATAGGCTCTTTAATGTAAATTTAATTAGTTGGATCAATAAATTTCATTATCTATGTCAAGATATATAACTTATATGCAAGTTACTACATGTTTCTACACTTGATCATTAGAATTTAAACACTTTAAATACTAGCCTTTGATCTCTTTCTTTATGCCATCTCCAAGCTCTCTCGCTCAATCAAATCTTTGTATGTTGCTAAACTTTAATGTTTTATTCTTTAAAACACATTTGTCTATCTCCAAATCTAGATCTCGTGTGTCATTAGATCTTTGAATTTACATGAACTTTACCTTGACTTGGTCATTAAAATTTGACACTTTGAGCTCATCTCATTGCTTCTTATATCTTTAGATCACTTTCACTCCATTGATCTTATTTAACTTACCATTGTGTTAATAAACATCAATCAATTTATTCCATTTGATTCCACTCACTCTATTGGATCTCTCTCATCCAAGCTTCTACATGTCATTGGATCTTCAAAGATGCATGCTATTTAAATTTGTCTAGTTTTTAAATGTTGAGCTCTTTGTATCATTTGATTCCATTCACTTTATTGGATCTCCTTTGCACAATCACTTGTGCACCATCAGATCTTCTAATAAGCTCTATCTTTATATCTATCCAACCCTATAAGATACTTGGAATAAGTGTGTGATTTATATATATAGCTATTAGTTTACACTATTGAGACATTTGGCATCCTCACATTGGTTTTTGACCTTTTGACTTTAAATCACACAATAAATTAACTATCCAGGCTCCATGATTATGACACTTGTCACTTTCATGTTCACTCAAAGCTCCTTTTGATACTTTGAATTCATCACACTCTATTGTATCTCTAATGTTTAATTAATCATGAACTGTTGATATTATAACTAGCTCAAAATTTATCTTTGATAGGGTCACTCTCATTGGTCCTTTATTTGATAGAATCATGTGTTTGTGACACTTGGTATTATTACATTTACTTGTAGGGGCATTTGATAATTTAAATTTACTTTGCTTCATTGGATCATTTGTGTATGATGAAGTGATAGCCATTGATCAAGCTTAGACATACTATAAAGTCTAAGATTTAGGAAATATTAAGTCCTTTGAGCATTTCTCAAGCTTGTATTTGTTAGGTCGAGGGGCTAGTTTTGAAATGATAGTAAAGGGATTAAGTTATAACTTAATCTACCATGTCCAAGTTATATCTAGTTACCATCAAAATATAAAGTGTCTATTTGACACAATGACATAAACCCTTAGGTTTTTACTTATAAACTGTATATAGTCTGAGAGCAAAGATAATTCAATTTTGATCTAATTCCTTCTCAATTAAACCTATAGTCCATATATTTAAGAAGCCCATGAAAAACCCATAATAGATCTAATATCTATTTCTTTTGAAAATTTCCATAGATATCTTTGTAAAAGCTAGACATCTTTACATTGATCTTGTGAAAATTTTGTCTATGTATGGAGACCATTTTATTTTCCTTGGAAGGGTAACTTTGCACCTATATAGCTCTTGTCACACTTAGTTAGATTACCTAAAAATTAGTACATATGATCCTCTTACATAGAGGATTACATCCACATATCCAATCTCTTAAAGCCTTGATAGGTGAAAAATATGTCTTCATAAAAATTCCTTTGATATTTTTCTTGCAAACTACAAATTTTACTATGTTGGAAAAAACTATCAAAATGCCTTGGAGCCCTACTTTGCTCAAACATATCTTTTATTGTGCTATGTGGCATGACATGATATTTAGTTCATATAAACTAGGCAAAAAACTTAATTGGCCCATGTGATCATTTTGTCCTAAGATTTCCATGTGTGTAAATGTTGACCTCATCAATATGCTTACTTGGCTCTATTTATCCCTTTTTGCAAATTTGTTTAAGTATAGAAACTTAGTGGATTTTGTCAAATTATCCAACTTTACATGCCCATATATTTAACTGCACTTCATCATATGTCTTTAAATCTACCACATAACGACTAGGGACTAATGTTATCACAACCATGTGACTAGATCCCTCATACTCATTCACATGTGGCAATGGTTATGTTAGCAAAATGTCTTCTCATCTTTTCTATCATAGACACAAAATGTCTAAATAATCAATGTGAATAACCAAAAAGATTATAATCATGCACATAATCATTCTAATCAATTTTGTACCTCTAATAGGATCATTTGAATATCTTATAATCACCATACCTAGCCTTGAGCATCAATGACATCAATAATCTTCTTTTTGACATCAATGACAATCATATTTTTAACAATCTCCCCCTTTGTCATTGATGGAAAACTAAATGCTCTAATCTTATAATATTCTACTCCTTTATAATTGCTTACATTGGTTTCTAATGAGTATGAACTAATTCTTTTCATACCAAACTTTCTCCCCCTTAAGACATGACACATTTGCCTAAACTCGACTTGGACACTTGCTCTGCTTCTTATTTGTCATTTACACTTTTTCTTCAAACTTTGGCAGAGAGCATTTTGCTCTTCTTCTCCCATAGAGAGTAATTACACTTTTTCTCCCCCATTAATATTAGTATCAAACGGAATCTTTATTATTATTTGTCTAAATGTTCTCCCCCTTTATCATATAAAGGAATTTGTCCAAGAACCTATAACCATCAACTCATTATAAATTTGCAAAATATACATACCTGAGTTTCCTTTTCTCTTCTTCTTCTAGGAATTAATAAATATTTTATGGTCCTCACCCTGGACCTAGACTCTATCACTAGTATCTAGTGATGTGATGTAGGAGGTTACATATAGGCTTACTATCCTTCTCTCTCATTATCATATTATCTTCTGATCCTAAGACTTGACTAATTTCAAATCTCTTCTACTCTAATCATTCTTGATCCTATCCAAATGAACAATGTAGCTCCCCCTTACTCCATGCTCCATATTTGAATCAAGGACTTGCCTATAGCACACCATAAATTCATTTAACACATTTATATCATCATTTTACACATGTTCTCTGAGTTTGGTGACCTAACTTATTTACACAACCTAAGGTACACAATGTTAAGGTTTTATTGCATTAGAACCCTTATGCCAAATGAATCTATAGACCATATATATATGAGATGTACTCCAAAAATCTCATTATGTCATATTGAAACACTCATTCTATCTTTGTAGGCATTGCATACATAACACTTCTCTTATCTTGGCACACCAAATTCAATTAGGAGCACTCATTTCTTGCCTTCAAAATCTTCTAAAGAACACCACTTGATTTTTTAATGAAAGGAGTCTCATAAGAATTATAGATAGAAAAACCCTACTTCATAATTTCCTAGAACAATATGAAACTAGGAGTTACCCACAACTCCTAATATTCCTTCTCTTCCTTGGTCATCTTATGCTTTTAGTTATTCTTCTTCTTCTTAGGCTTAAGATAAGTAACTCATCCACCATAATGTTCTAATTTTTTTCTATGATTGGATTGACAATACATGGAGACAACATGTGCCACACCTTTTCATCTAATGAATCTTCCATACATCTTATAATCTCATCACTAGGAATAAAACACTGATGTTCTATCCTTGATACTTGTTCTATAATAACAAGATGTTCACTTGAATCTATACATACCTCAAAACTATCCTCAACTAGCACCTTGGATGTCTCCTTGAGCTTAGTCTTCTCATTCTCAACATGAGAAGACATTTAGAGCTCTTGAGATTCTCCAACATCTATAGCATTCTCCATGAAGGCTTTATCTTTCACTTTTCATACATTCTTGGATTTCTTAAATGTCCTACTTTTCTACTTTTTAGAGACTTATGAACCTTTGTTCACACTAAGAGGCATGCCTTTCTTCTTACTTTGAAATTTTGATCTTAAAAATCTTATTCTACAATGTTTAACTATGTAACCAAAATTATTGCAATTATAGGACGTTACTTTTGTATCTAACAAGGGTGTAAATAATTATTTTATTACAAAATTGGTTCTCCTTGTAGGTAAAACTCTAAAATTACTAACCTTATGACCAAAACGATTACATTTATAATAGTAACCATAGAAAGATGAGGAATACCTAGTCATAACTTTTCTTTGTGTAAGATGGGGAGTTCTTCTTATGTCTAAATTCTTCAAGTCTCTCACTCTTGTGTAACCATCTACATCAGTTGCCATTATCTTTTACATCTTTCTTGAGTTTGCATAGATGGACTCATTATTATTTTTCCTTTCCTTATGCTTCTTATCTCCTTTATCCTTCTTCTCATCAACATTTCTTGTGTTTATCTTTGTATCCTTGCAAGCTTTCTCTTTTTTGGCTCATGATCCTTCTGCTTTGAAATTATCATATAAATTAGTAGATGTACTAGTTATGGGACCTTTCCCCTTTTCATAACCAAGACCAAATTTCCCTTCTCATGGCTTTTGAGAGATGATCAATTCATCAAGAATATTTGATCCACATTTTAGATTTAAACCTTTCACTATTTGTTCTTTATTATTTTCAAGCTCTTTTCTCAAAGCCACTATCTCTACTTTTAGCCTCATACACTCATTAGATTTTAATTATAGTTCAATTATGACTACATTTTATATCCTTGTAGCCACTTTATCCTTAGTCATAAAGCTTACTATCATTTGATTAGAGTTTTCAATACTTTTAGAAAGTTTTTCAATTTCTTTTTATCCAAGCTTCTTCTACCTTGAGTTCTCTTTTCTTAGCTTATCAATCTCATCTAGAGCATAGATGAGTTCACACTCAAGGTGCACTTATCCTTCCTCTTATTCATTAGAGTCTTCAACTTCTTCTTGATCTAGATTTACAAAAGTTTATCCTAATGCCATGAATAAGGATTCATTTCCCTCAACCACAAAGACATAGTCATGGTCTTCATCTAAACTATCACTATCATCCACTGAGTCACTATCTTCTATAATATATAACATTTTCTCATTTTTAAACAAGTTCTTCCTTTTGGAGTAGTGTGGCTTCATACTTTTTCCATTTTCTTCTTGCTCAGAGTTATCTTTTTTCTCATAAGGGCATTTAGCAACAAAATGTCCTACCTTACCATAGTTAAAGAATTTAAAGGGTGACTTACCTATATACTTTCTAGATCCTCTTTTCAATTTTATAACAAAGTTGGCTTATTCTTCATCTATCTCCTTAGATCTAGATGTAAATGTTTCTTCTTTTTCTTTCATGGATGCTTTGAATGCAACTTTCTTTTTAGGAGTATCTACATCTCCCATTCTCATCTCATAAGTAGTGAAGGTCCCATGAAACTCATCTATAATGACCTTATATATATCTTTTTCTTCTTCTATTATAGAGAATTTAGAATCATACCTTGATGGAAAATATCTTACGACCTTTTTGACAATGATTGATTCTTTCATTTCTTCTCCAAGGCCTTTGATTACATTGACTATTTCATCTACCCTAAGAAGGTAGTCTATAATGTTCTCTTCTTTAGTCATTTTAAGACTCTCAAAAATCTCTATATGTTTATAGATTGGCCTAATTTACCTTATCATCACCTTCATAGATGCTCTTTAACTTGTTTTAGATATCTTATGCATTTTGATAATGCATCACTTTGACAAATTTTGATTTACACAATCCATAAAGAACATCATTCTTTACCTTGGGATTGCTCTCATATGCCTTCTTGGTAACCTAATCAGTAAGAGTTGTAGCATGGGATATTTTTCCGTTTACTATAGACATCTATACATTAAACCCTAATGATGATAGATATGCTTCCATTCTTATGCTCCAAAATGCATAGTTGGATCCATCAAAGAGAGTTGATTTGTTTAATGAAGATCCTTCTTGTGAAGCCATTATGTTAACTATTCTAAGATCTACCTAGGTATATTTAAATTTTTTCAAGGAAACCTAAGATCTTATACCAATTTTTGGAACATAACTATCTATTGAGAGGGGAGTGAATCGGTAGATCAACTAAAACCAGTATTTTAATCTTTTTAAAGCAAATTAAAAAACATATACATATTAAAAGATAAATGCAGAGGATCACTTAGACACATAAATACACATGGCACTAGATTTATATGTGGAAAATGCAATGGTAAAAGCCATGATGAGAATAGATTCTAGAATCTAATCTAGCCTTACTGGAAAAACCTTACTTGTTACACTAGTAAGGGCACCAAACCTACAAAGACACCAATACCCTAGTTTAGGAGCACCAACTCTAAGGAATAATCAACTCCCTAACTAAGTATCAAGTTATCCTAACCTCATTAGTTACAATTTTTATGGCCATCAACCCTAAGGTAATACTAATACCCTAACTGAGCACTAACTCAACTTGTTTGGTTGTACCAACTAATCAGATCTATGGAGCTACAACTACAGTATACAAAATAGATTGATAAATAAATCCAACTATATTCTCTCTGTTACAAGTCTAATCTATAACTACTCATTATTTTCACATTATATATATGTTCCTTTCTTCCTCTTTACCCCTCTCTCCATGTGTCTATATATATATCTATTTTTGACACTCTTTAATAGTATCTCATCTTCTCTACACTTCTACCTATGTGTTTATATATTTTTATTTAACACAATTATAATAACTCTAAA
>JARHVA010003176.1:997500-1107500 GCA_037957365.1 Torreya grandis
TGTTCTCTTTTTCTTCTATGATTGGATTTAAAATACATGGAGACAACATATGGCACACCTTTTCATTTGATTAATTTTATTTACTTCTTAGAATCTCATCACTAGGCATAAAAGATTGATGTTATATGCTTGATATTTTCTCTATAGAAATAACATGTTCACTTGAAATTTTACATACGTTAGAGCTATCTTTGGCCAACACATTGGACATCTCCTTGAGCTAAGTCTTGTAATTCTCATCATGAATAGCCATTGAGAGCTTTTAACATTCTCCAACCTCTATATCATTCTCCATCATGGCTTGATCTTTCACTTTCCATACATGCTTGGGTTTCTTAAATGTCCTATTTTTCTCATTTTTAGAGACTTTTGAACCTTTTTTCACACTAGGAGGCATGCCTTTATTCTCACTTTTCACTTTTTATCCTACAAATAATGTTCTATAAGGTTTAGCTATGTGACCAAAATTATTTGAATTATATCATATTACATTTATATCTAACAAGAGTGCAAATAAATTTTTGCTTAAAAAATTGGTTCTCATTATAGGTACAACTGTAAAATTACTAGCCTTATGACCAAAATTATTGTATTTATAAAAATAACCATTGAAATATGAGGAATACTTAGTCATAGCTTTTCTTTGTGTAGGATGGGGAGTTATTATTATGTTTAGATTCTTCAAGTCTCTCACTCTTGTGTAACCATCTACATTAGCTACCTTTATCTTCTGTATCTTTCTTGAGTTTGTAGAAATGGACTCATTATTCTTTTTCCTTTCCTTAGGCTTATTTTCTCCTTTAGCCTTCTTCTCATCAACATTTCTTGTGTTTGTCTTTGTATCCTTACAAGCTTTCTCTTTATTTTATCATGATCCTTCTACTTTGAAATTATCATATAACTTAGTAGATGTATTGGTTATGGGACCTTTCCCATTTTCATAACCAAGATCAGATTTCCCTTCTCATGGCTTTTGAGAGGTGATCAATTCATCAAGAATATTTGATCTTCCTTTCAGCTTCAAACCTTTGACTATTTATCCTTTATTATTTTCAAGATCTTTTGTCAAATCCAATATATTTACTTCTAGCCTCGTACACTCATTATATTTGAATTTTAGTTCAATTTTCACTACATCTTCTATTCTTATAGCCTCTTCAATCTGAGTCTTGAGGCTTACTATCATCTGATCAGATATACCAAGACTTTCAGATTATTTTTCAATTATCTTTTCCAAGCTTCTTCTGCCTTGAGTTCTCTTTTCTCATCTTATCAATCTCATCTATAACACAAATGAGTTCACACTCAAGGTCCACATATCCTTCCTCTTCGTCATCAGAGTCTTCAACTTCTTCTTGATCTAGACCTATAGAAGTTGATCTTAATATCAGGAATAAGGATTAATTTACCTTATCCACAAAGGTAAAATCATGGTCATCATATAATATATCACTATCATCCAATGAGTCATTATCTTATATTATATTTAATCTTTTCTTGTTTTTAAATAAGTTCCACCCTTTGGAATAGTGGGGCTTCATCCTTTTCCCATCCTCTTCTTGCTCAAAGTTATCATTTTTATCATAAGGTGATTTAGAATTAAAATTTACTACCTTAGCACATTTAAATTATTTAAATGGAAACTTACCTTTGTATTATCTATAGACACCTGAATCTGGCCATCGATAAGCTCCAACTAGGCTTTTGACCAATTTCCACAAAAGTGCATAATTTGGATTAAAAACACTAAAATGCATTAAATGAGTTGAAATTAATATATTCAAGTGATAATTTTGACTATATTATCATTAAATGGGGTAATGTAATTTATGGACTAGCTAACTTTGGTCAGATCTTTTCAAGTCAAAATGTTAATTTTCCACCTAGGTGCTCTGGATCACTCTTCTTTATCAAATCTCTTACACAAGACATGTGCCTTTGTTTTTTGGTGTTGGTAACATCCTAAATTTAATAATGGATCCAATTAATTTTACATTGATTTATAATTCCAATCTAGTTAAATTTTGAACCAATAACAAGAAATTTTGATTAATTTGATTAATTTCTGCACCAAGAGCCAAAATTTTCACCAAAGTTGACTAATCATATTTCAGGATAATTAAACCAAATTAAGGACTTAACTTATTTTTTCATGTAACTTATTGAATAAATATTTATTGGAAATTTATTTATATTAACTACATCATCAAGTGACATCATCATATGAGGTGGCATCCATAAGACATAAATACATAAAATATCAGGATTATGGGTCACCCATGCCTCATTAAGACCCTCCATTCCTATTAAATACCCATCTATCACAAATTTTAATGGGGATATTTTTATAATGAATTTCATATTTGGATTTATTCATGGCCACACATCTCAATCTTGAGATGGACGTTCATGGGTGATCCTCAAACCATTCCAAAAATCTATAAATAGGAAGCCTTGCCTATTAAATTTTATGCTTTCACATGAAAAATTTATAATGATAAATTTACTCCAAATATTCATTCAAATTATTTTTATAATGGACAAATATTGAGCCAAGCCAAAGATAAAGGTGCCAAGAGGAGATGAAGGTAGCCACACTCCATTAAAGAAGATCTTTTGAAGCACAAGCTGAACAAGCCAAACGAGCCCTTTGGAGAAATCAAGTATTTGGTAATAAATTATTTTTATGTTTTCATATTTATTATTTCTTTCCATTTTTAGTTGTGTTCTCAAATGGCTTTCCCTCACTAAGCTCTCCCTAGTAACTAGGCTAGAGATGTATGCTACCTAGTGTGTTATTTTTTCAATTTGATTTACTTTTTTCACTAACACAATACTGATCACCTCTATTATTCAAATTACTATTTCACATAATAGCATTCCTTGTGGGACAATCTTCAATAGAGTTCAACCCACAAACTTTTTTTATATTTCATAGTTTTATTTCTTTTTTTATTGTTTTTACTTTGAGTAATAATGGCCAATAAAGAATTAATAACTTTTTATTTAATAATTTTTTTTGAATAAATTTTTTTACTCACACATATATATATATATGTAATTGATACTCTATAAAAATTCCACAAAACAATTCTTTATATTTTATAAGTTATAGCTAGTTTAGTGACTGTCACTTTCTATTTTTTATTTTTTTGGTAAAACCGGTTAGAATAGAGTTGATAATTTATTTTATTAAATTTTTGGACTTAATTTTTTTTTTTATATTAATCATGGAGTTATTTAAAACCTCTAAATATTTTGTATCAAACTGATATATATTTTAAAATTTATGTTAAAAATATTAACTGCAGGTTTTTATATTTTATGTGCAGAATTTTGTGTTATCTGTTATATTTTATTTTTAGCCTTCTAGTTTGTTTTTTGAAAGTGTTCATATATTTAATATTTATTTTAATATTTTATTTATATTTTTGTTAACATTTTCCAACCTAACACACTTTCTTTTTGGGTGATGCCTTAAGGGTAGACAGGTAATCGGTGGACTTTGAATTTGTTAAAACATGTTTTAGACCATCTTTTGCATACTTTTAAAACAAACTAGGAACTTTGTTTTAGTAATTAATGGAACATTTAGATTCTTAAAATAAATATTTTATAGTTATCCTTTCAAATTTACAACTTAATACCAAGGGGTCAAAAGAACACCACCACATCATTCATTTGGGTTTTAAATTTGAACACACTTTTTAATTCTTATTTTCAATAGTTGTTTAATTAAAACTTGTTTAACAAAGAGAAGATTTATGCATGTATGATCTTCTATTTTTACCTTTTATGGAAGCATTAAAATCAAAAATTCTATCCTTACATCAAAAATCCTAGTCCAAGGCTTAGAAATAATGTCATCTAAATCACTCCCCAAAAACTTGTCAAAGTTTGGGTGACCTTGAAAATGATCCTAAAGTCTTTCTATTAGTATTTTATTTCATGAAAAATTGGATTATGAGGGGGAAATAATTACCTTCCATCAATTCTTTAGGGAATATTAAACCTAGGGTTTCATCTCTTGGCATTGATGTCACCCACTCCTTCCAAGTTACACATGAGACCTATCTGCATTTGGACATCACACTACACTGAGTGAATAGTAGGATGCAATGGTTGTAAAAAGGACTAGACCTTTTTGCAACAAGCCAAGTGCCATGGACACCTAATTTCAATGCTTTTATTTTGCATCAATTTTTTTAAAAAGTCATTATGTTATTGATTCCCTTAGAAACATTTGAAATATTTATAGTTTAGTCAACCCCACATTGCCATACCCTTGTTAGGATTTGGATGATTATACTTAGTGTATTTTTTTCATTTTTCTTGGTATGTTTTGAGACTAAAACTTGTTTTTTTCTTCATAAGACATTTCAAAATCAATTTATTTATGCATCAATTTGTTATCTAAAGATGTGTTATGCTAGCCATTTTACACCACACTTGTACCTTAAAATTTTTGCTAAACTTGCTTGTGTGTGTGTCATTTGAGTTGTAGAGGGTAGTGTTACACTACCAAAATCATATCAAACAATTTTTACTTTGAGTCTTTGAAACATAACATTTATCACATCATTCGGGCATGCTTATGTTGTTAAGCTACTCAATTTATTTCAAAACTTGTTTACCATTGTGCTAAAAACCATTTATTTCAAACCATGTCACATGAACTATTTGGATCTTGTTTAAGTGTTGTCATGTTGTCCAATCTTGTCTAGCTTATTTGGTCAAATACTTTTTTATTTATTTTGAGTTTTCAATTAACCTTGTTAATTTTGCATTCAAATATTTATTGATTTCTTTTTATGCCTCAATTCATGAGGTTGATACATAGATGTTTCTCTTTTCGGTTGCATAACTTTAGTAAATTGATTCACAAAATTTTAAAACTATTGATGGTTTATTTATTCAATACCTATCTTCATCAATGTTTGTGCCTTCATTTGGGAGAACATGGTATTTATTCAAGATCCTTTTGCCTCATGCATTATGCCAATTGATAATGTTTAAGTTTGATTCTATTTGTTAGGTCTATGTTAGATTTGTTTTCAAACTTGTTAGATTAAATTCACATCAATCATTTGTTTCAAATCTAGATTTTGATGCCATTTTTCCAAAAGTCCTATCACATGCCTATATTTTGACTCTACATTTGGAGAAAATACCTAGCGACTCTTTTCCCCTTTCCTAGTTTAGACCTTAATTGGAACACTTTGACCTAGACTTTTAACATGCCAATTTTTGTTTAGATGCTTGAGCTTTTATGCATATGACATTTGATGTTAGACTGTTTTATGCCAAGTCTTAGTACAAATAATTTTGGAGATACAACTCCACTTTTAAACTATATTGGAGATATAGCTTTACCCCTTCAACCAAGTTAGACCAAGTTTGAACTATTTGTCCTTTGGACAATTTTTTAGAGTTTGTATAACTGTAAGCCTTTTTGTTTGAGTGATTTCATCATTTATGTAGATATATCTAGTTACACTTATGGTGCAGTCACATAAAATACAACTTATGATAGAATGGTCACCAAAAATCCCACTAGGAACCCTTATAGATAAAGAATTTATAAGAATTTTTATCATTCTCCCTATAATACTCCATATGGGGAACATAGTGAAATTTCACAAAATCCAAATCAAGACCTTGATTGACATCAAGAGGCTTGTGAGGATTAATTTAAAGACACAACTATAGATAATTTTTTTTGAGATATGGATCCATACCCTCTTTCCAATAATTAGTACATGGAATATAGTAAAAAACTAGCTTATGAGCCAACTCATGACTCGAATGATATGGTTTATGAGGAAGACTTGGATTCTTTAGCTTGTACAAGCAATCAAGTTTCATGATGTCATTTTTTTATCTGATCATCGACTACACCTAACCTTACTTTGGATTATATGAGATATCAATCTCTACAATATCCAAGGAATACCATTACTATTCCTAGACCTAGTACTTTGGCTTATACGAGCAACTAGGCTCCACAACACCCTTTCATCATTCCAAGACCTAGTCCTTTAACTTGTGTGAGAAATCAAGCTCCACACTGCCCTATCATTACCATCTCAAGACTTTGTCCTTCATATCATTCAATAAATCATGATTCCCAATGCCATACCATTATCCAACCATAGGCCATTCCTCCTCCATTACCAATCCCATCCAAATCTCAACCGATCAAATCATTAGAAGACTAATCTATGTTCAAAATTGGTATATTTTAACTCATTGAAAACCAAGGTCAAGAGAACCAACTAATTTGAGGTGTTTTTGTTGAATCAACCATTTGTGATAAGTCAACCTATGATGAATTGCCTATTGATCCTATACTAGTTATCAAGGAGTATCACTCTGATGAGCCAATCTTTCTTGAGTCGCTTCTTAATGATTGTAACTACCTTTGGTAAAATCATTACCTTGAATATATGCCTATTTTTCAAGATTATTCCCTTGATAATTTAGTCCCTGAGGATTTATCTCTTAACCTATTTTCCATTATGGATTAGTCTTACTTTGACAACTCAATCTTCGTGGAGCCCATTATGCCATCATAGGTCATTAATTATCCAATACCAAACATTCAACAATAAATCATTATAATAGAGTACCCATTAGATGAAGAATTAGAGTTAGAGTTATGTTATATTCTTGGATTGACATTAGATTTAGCATTAGAATCAAAATCAACATCAAATTCAAAGTCCCTCGAGTTATAATCAGATTTAGAAGAAAAATATGTTTGTGTTTGTTACAACATTGGTTATGCATACCTCATAGATCAATTTGAATACATTTTTTATTGTTTTATATTTTTTTAGGATGATTACTTTAGCATTGACACAAGTTCTCCTAGTATCTTCTACAATGATTGTGATGCCAACACCCATTCCATTACCATTCGACATCCCATTACCATCAACTAAGATATCCATATTAATGACATTATATCTCCTATAAGTGTTGATTGGGATCAATCGAATCACACTTTGTTAAACTAAATCCATGTTGACATAGTAGTTAAAGAAGAGAAAGGAGGCCAAAACCACATTCATGTAGTAGAAGAACACTTTCCTAGTGAAACTTTTTAAGAGGTGCTAAGATACAATCAATGTTCTAACTCAACATCTTCTAGTGAAACTTTTTTAGAAGTGCTAGAATAAAATCAAAGTCAAAATCCAATGTTCATTAGTAAAACCTTCTCAGAGCTGCTATGAGACAATTAAGATAACTTCATTGGTGAAAACATCATTAAGGCCCTAATAGTTGAACATAAAATTTCTTCACTACTCGATGAAGACAAAATCAAAGATCAAATTAAAATAGCTTCCTATTTACAACCTAATCAGATGGTAGCTACTCTCAAGCTCTAATAAAAAAATGATGGTACTATCAAGAGAATAAGTCTTCCACCCTACCAGAACCAAAATTATGTCTAATCTGGCATCAAAAACATTATGTGTGACTGAAAGTCCTAATCTTCATTTTTTCCCCACAATTATATTCTATTATCATCTACCATTCCATTTCACAATCAAACCTACCATCCATTATTTGTCCTTATTTACCATCCATGGCCATACTTTCCTTTGTAGAGGATACAAATATAACTTGTATTGATGTTTGAAGGAACCAGAATCAATGACCAATGAAGATCATAAAAACATTCTCAACATCCAAATATTTAGGTAGTTATTAACAAAGTAGTTATTTAGATAAGGTGTAGGCTAGCAATTCACATGATCAAATATTCTATTTTTATCATTTTTTGATTACGATGTGCATCTCCCCATCAACAAGAACAATAGAATCAAAAACCACACCTAGGCCAAAAACATGGACCATACCATTTCATTTCCATGCCATTGCCATTTTTACATATCCTTTTACCATTATTTCATATCCCAACAAATCACCTTCTCACTTTGGGGCAACCCTCTTACCATTTGTTTCAATCTATCAAAAACCATAATTATCCTTAGTAAGACCATACCATCCTATTATTCCATTCCTATCTAGACCAAAGCCTATTTTTAATCATTCTACCTAATCTTATTTTGATCTTGGTTCACTTGGTTCTTCCAACATCTTTTGTGAGAGGATTCTGATCAAATTTTAATAATCAATCAAATCCATGTTTATAATGATAGTCTATGGAAGTAGTGTGATAATTTATCTAGCAAGATATCTTATCCTATATCAGTTTTATTTATGTCTCACTAGTCTTGCTACTAATTATAACCACCTATGATTAAATTAGTGTCATTTACATATGCCATTATATCCTAGTTTTAACCACCTATGAGTAAACTAAGGGAAACACTTATTTACCAAGCATTACCGCATCACCTTGCCAACAATATTTTCATTTGACTAGCCATTTTCTAGATTTGAGAATTTGTTAGGTCCTAGTTGGTTTTTACCTGCCTTTTGTGTGGATGAAATTACTATAAATTGAGGTAATTTAAAGGTTATGTATGTCATTCTCAATTCATGTTGAGGTCACCTCATTTCCCCTTTACATATGCTCTCACCATTTTGTGAGCAACCTAAGCCAAACATTCTCATCATTTTGTGAGCAGGTATCTTGTCAGTCTCTAATGAGTTAAGTTACCTCAAAATTTTGAAAACATTCATAAATTTTAAAAATCCAAAAACATTTGTCATGTATAATCCTAGTCAGTTATCCTCGATCTGCCCTACTGGGGCAAAGTCATTGTTAGGATGCTTTCTTTTGTTTTTATTTTTAGGATTTATGTTTGTTTTTTTAATATTAAGTTATTTGTTTTTCTATTTGTTTATTTGTTTTTTTTACTTGCTTGTTTGTTTGTTTTTAGCACTTTTGTCTCAACTTAGTCTATATATATATATATATATATATATATATATATATAGAGTGATTCCTTGCACGCATTATTCTTGAGTCTATCCATATTCATACATCAACATTGTCATCATGGTTTTTATCATTGGTTTATTTTTTTGAGTGTTTATTAGATTAGGAGTCACTCCTTATGCATATTTTAGCCAAGTCTTCATGGTGTTCTATCACGATGCCTACCATGACATGCTATAAAAAAATTAGCTTAAAGAAGTATACAATTAATGGAGACATAAGTTTTTCCTTGGCACCTTGGTAAATCCTTCCATCCCACCCTTGATCAAATTAACCCATTGGTCATTCTAGTTATATCATTGCTAATAAGGATGAGCATCTCCTCATTAGCATGTACAACTGAATCATTTAATATTGATCAATCTCATTCCTCTATTCATCTCTTTCATCACTTTATGGCTACTCATATTTAATATATATTTTAGGTTATATCCTTGAGTTATGATTGTTAATTAGGCCTAATTAGGGAAACATCATCTTTAGCCAATCTAGGTCTTCTTATTGATTATAACCACCTATGGGCAAATCATTATTTTGACTTTTATCCTTGATTATAACCACCTTTGGGAAAATCAATATGTTTTTTAATTCAATGCATGCGAGGATTTTCTCATTTGGATTAATATAAACCATGAGTTAATTCCACCTTTCTTATTGTTTATTTTCAAAGTACCATCCATCAATAGATGTGATGGTCACTCCCTCGAGGGGGCATCTTCCTAGGATTCCCAAACATCATTTGGAGCTTTGTTCTTCAACCAACATCTTATTTTTTGGTATATAGGAATTTTTTAATTATTTGAGATGATATTACTATGATTATAGCTTTCAATTCCTTCTCAAATATGGGCAAATTATAGACACCTAAATCTGGCCAACAATAACCTCCAACTCGGTTTTTGACCAATTTTTACCAAAGTGCAAAATTTAGCTTTAAAACACTAAAATGCATTAATTGAGTTGAAATTGATATATTCAAGTGCTGATTTTGGATAGAGTATCATTATATCTGGCAATACAATTTATGAACCAACTAACTTGGATCAGATCATTTTGAGTTTAAATGCCAATTTTGCACCTAGGTGCTTTGGATTGCTCTTCTCTATCAAATCTCTTATACAAGACACGTACCTTTGTTATTTTTTTTGGTAACATCCTAAATGAAATAATGGATCCAATGCATCTAACATTGATTTCTAATTCTATTCTAGTCAAATTTTGGACCACTAACAAGACATTTTGACCAATTTGATTAATCTGTGTACCAAGAGCCAAAATTTGCACCAAAGTTGACAAATCATGTTTTAGGTTAATTAAAGAAAATTAGGTCATTAAGTTAATTTTCCATGGAAATTTTTTAATAAATTTTTATTGGAAATTGATTTATATTAATTGTATCATCATGTGACATCATCATATGGGGTGACATCCATAAGCCATAAGTGCATAAAATTTTAGGATTATGGGTCTCCCATGCCTGATTAAGACCCTCCATGCCTATGAAATACCCATCTATCCCAAATTTTAATGAGAATATTTTTAGAATTAATTTCAAAAAATTGAATTAATCCTCAACCACACATCTTCATCTCAAGATGGATGGTTTAGGTTGATTTTGAGCAATCTCAAAAATCTTTAAATAGGAGGCCTTGCCTATTGAATTTTAAGCTTAATTTGTGAAAAGTTACCATGTAAAACTGATTCCAAGATCTCTCACATTCCAAATTTATGATGCTAAAATATTGAGCCAAACCAAACCAAAGCCATAAAGTTCCAAAGATAATAGGAGATAACAAAGCCTCCTTTGATGAAGACTTCATGAGCACAAGCCGATTAAGCCACTACAACAAGAATTTGAAGCATTTAAGGAAGGTGAAGGATTCTTGTTTTTATTTACTTTTTATTTGTTTTGTTATTAAGCTCGCCCTAGTAACTAGGGCTAAAGATGTATGCTAGTTAGTGTGTTTTTATCATTTTGTTTTCATTTTGGGACTAACACATTACTAATCACCTCTCTTGGTCAAATTCTTAGTTTACACTATCCATATCCTCTTTTCAATTTTCTAAAAAAATTCATTTCTTCTTCGCTAGTCTCCTCATATTTGGATTTAGATGCTTCTACTTTTACTTTCCTAGATGCTTTTAATGTAGCTTCTCTCTTAGTAATATCTACTTCTCCCATTATCATCTCATAAGTAGTGAAGGTTTAATGCAACTCATCTATAGTGAGATTATCTATATCTCTTTCTTCCTCTATTTTAGATATTTTAGAATCAAACCTTGATGGCAAATATCTTGGGATATTTTTGACAATGATCAATTCTTTCATTTCTTCTCCAAGGCCTCTAATTGAATTGACTATTTCATCTACCCTAAGAAGGTAGTCTAAAATCTTCTCTTATTCAATCATTTTAAGAATCTTAAACAATACTATGTATATTTTTAGCTTGTAATAATTTACCTTGTCATCACCTTAATAGATTCTCTTTAACTTGTTCTAGAACTTTTGTGAATTTTGACAATGCATCACTTTGACAATCTCAAATTTCAACAATCCACAAAGAATAGCATTTTTTGCCTTGACATTTCTCTCATATTCCTTCTTGGTAGAATAATCAATAATATTTATATTATGGGATTTATAACCATTTAATACATAAATCTATACCTCAAACCCTAATAGGGATAAATATGCTTGCATTCTTATGCTCTAAAATGCATAGTTAGATCCATCAAAAAGAGGTGCTTTATTTGATGAAGATCTTTATTGAATAGCCATTATGTTCATGATTTCAATATATACCTTAGGTGATTAAGATTATTTCAAGGAACCCTAGTCTTTAATACCAATTTTTTGAACACAACTATCTACTATGAGGAGGGCAAATTAGTAAATCAACTAAAACTAGTCCTTTAATCCTTTTAAAGCAAATTCAAAAACCTATGTAGATTAAAATATAAATGTAGATATCACATACACACAAAAATACACATGACACTAGATTTATACTTAGAAAACCCAAAGGGAAAAACTACAATGAGAATAGATTCTAGAATCTATTGTTCTAATCCAACCTTATAGTTCAAAGCCTCACTGACAAAACCTCACTAGTTACACATTTAAGGTAACTGACCCTAAGGAGACACCAATCCCCTAGTTTAAGAGAACCAAATCTATGTAAGAACCAACTCCCTAACTAAGAACCAACTTAGCTTAACCTCATTGGTTACAATTTTTAAGAGAACCAAACCTAATGTGATGTTAATCCCCCAATTGAATACCAACTCAACTTATCTGATGGCACCAACCAATTAGATCTATGGAACTAAAACTTTAGTATATTACATATATTCATAAATTAATCCAAATATATTCTCTATATTAAAATTCTAATTTATAACTACTCATTCTCTGCACATTATCTATTTTTGTCTTTCTTTCTCTCTACCCCTCTCTCTCTCTATGTCTAGATATATCTATTTTTGACATTCGTGAACAACTCATCTTCTTTGAACTTCTACCTCTATGTCTATATATTTTAATTTTACATAATTCTAATAGATTAAACCATATCTACCTATGTCTTATAGTCATATATATATAATCAATAGATATAAGGTTCCATATCTTTAGTGTGTTCACGCTTAGATTGTTAACACATCATGCCAATTTTGGACTCAAGTTCATTATTACTTAGATTGTAAGTTTATCACATCTATATAACATGAATTACATAATAATTTTAGGTATATTTACTATCTATAGTATCTATTAAACTCAATTTTTGATGCACAAGCTCTTTAATGTATATTTGATCATTTACATTGATTGATCTTTGTGTCAAGATATAGAACTTATATGTAAGTTCTTGCATGTTCCTACATGTTTCTCCACTTTATTATTGGAATTTAAACACTTTAAGTACTAGCCTTTGATCTCTTTATTTATGACATATCCAAGATTTCTCTCTTGATTATATCTTTGTACATTATTGAACATTAATGTTCCACTCTTGAAAACACATTTGTCAATCTCCAGATATAGTTCTTATGTGTCATTATATCTTTGTATTTACAACATATTTACCTTGAATTGGTCATTAAACTTCATCCCTTTAAACTCATATTTATACTTCCTATATCTTTGCATCACTTTGACTTCATCTATCTTCTTGAACATGCTTAGTTTTTAACTTACCACTATGTCAATAAACATTGATCACTTTATTCCATCGAAGTCGACTAGCTCCATTGGATCTCTCTCATCCAAGATTTTACGTTATGTCAAATCATCAAATATGAATGATCTTTACTTCTATATAGTTTTCAAATTTCAAGCTCTTTGTATCATTTAAGTCCATTCACTCTATTGGATCTCCTTTATAGGATCACCCACACACTGTCAGATCTTCTAACAAGATTAATATTTATATTTGTCTAACCCTCAAGGATATGACATTTGGTGTAAGTGTGTGAATTTTGTAAATATTTGTCAATTCTCACTATTGAGACATTTGGCATCCTCACATTGATTTTTGACCTTTTGACTTTAAGCCACACTATAGATTAACTATCTAAGCTCCATTCTTGTGACACTTGTCACTTTCATGTTCTCTCAAAGGTCATTTTGATAATTTGACTTCATCATGCTCCATTGGATCTTTAATGTCTAATTAAGATCAAACTGTTGATATTCCAATTAGCTCAAACTTTATCTTTAATAGGCTCACTATTATTGGTCCTCTACCTAATAGACTCATGTGCTTATGACACTTGGAATTAATGCATTCAATCAGAGGGGCATTTGTTAATTTGGCTTTGTTTCACTTCAATAGATCATCTATGTATGATGAAGTGATAGCTATTGATCAAGCCTAGACATAATATAAAGTCTAAGACTTAGGAAATATTAAGTCCTTTGAACATTTATTGAGTCAATATTTGTTAGGTCAAGGAGCCATTTTCATCATGATGGTCAAGGACTTAAGTTATAACTTAAGTTATCAGGTCTAGGCTATAACCATCCACCATCAAAATAAAAAAGTGTATATTTTATTCCATGACATAAAACCTTAGGGTTTTACTAAGAAAACCTATCTAGTTTGAGAGCAAAGATAATTAAATTTTGAGCTCATCCCTTATTAATTAAACCTATAGTCCATATATTTAAGATACTCATAAAAAAATCATAACAGATCTACTATCTCTTTCTTTTTCAAATGTCCATAGATGATCTTTGTAAAAGCATGACATCTTTGCCATTGACTTTGTGATTTTTTTTCTAAGTATGGAGACCATTTCATTTTACCTAGAAGGCTAAATTTTCACTTGTATAACTCATGTCACACTTAGTTGGATGACCTATAAATTGTCATATATGATCCTCTTACATAGGGGATTCCATCCATATATCTAATTTTCTTGAAACCTTCATAAGTGCAAGATATGTCTCCATGAAAATGCCTTTTAGATTTTTCTTGAAAACTACAAATTTGATAGTGTTGGAAAAGATTGTCAAAATGCCTTAGAGCCCTACTTTACTTAAGCATATCTTTTGTTTTACCATTTTGTGTGACCCAAGATTTAGTGCATATAAACCAGGCAAAAAAATGAATATACTCATGTGATGATTTTGTCCTAACACCTCCATGTGTGCAAATGTTGACCTCATCAATATGATTATTTGGATATGTTTAACCCTTTTTGCAAATTTGGCTAAGTATAGAAACTTAGTGAATTTTTTCCATGTAGATAACGTTACATGCCCATATATTCAACTCCACTTCATGACATGTCTTCAAATCTAGTGTATAACTACTAGGCACTAATATGATCCTAACCATGTGACCATCTCCTTCATACTCACTCATATGTGGAAATTATAATGTCAGCAAAATGCCTTCTCATATTTTTAGTCATACACCCAAAATGTCTACATGATCAATGTGAAGAACCAAATGAATTTAAATCATGCACACAAACATTCTAATTATTCTCGACCTCTGATCAGATCCTTTATATATCCTATAATCACCATACTCAACCCTGAGCATCAATGGCATCCATACTCTCCCTTTTGACATTAATGAAAATAATATTTCCAATAGTAGGTCCATCTAAATCCACATTTAATGTTTATAGTGTTGAATAAGTAATACCAACTGACTCTCAACCTAGTCAGATGATATTTCTAGTATTATCTCCCACTTTGGAGAAGGGAAGAGCTAAGATTGGGAAATATACTAAACATGTTTCTATTTTATAATAAACATCTAACACCCTATCCAAGGTCCATAATTTTATCTCAATACCTATAAAACCTTTGATGGTGAGGCATTCATCTTCAAATGAGGTAGAAACATCACCTACTACAACACCACCATCCTCTACACCATAACTTACCCTTGTTTCCTATCAAATAGGAACCAAGTATGACAAGTCAATAATGTGTTTATTTGCCTTTATTATTTTTAAGTATCCAACCTTTGGGTATTTTATGTGAACCCACAACACTAGATAACATGAACCTAACTCCCTAATCCCCTTACTAGACATATGATTATGCCCATGGCAATCCCTTCACCCACTATTAACCCTTTTATGGTGTCATTAACTTTGAAGCTCTTTGTGATGGCCAATCTACTGCCAATTCTAACCAAGCCCATGGCTAGGCCTGGTCCTCAATTTAAAAAGGGAAATCCTACTATTTCCAATCCTCAAGACATTTTTTTCTTATTAAGTACTCTATCTAGCACTACTTCCTCTTTATCTTCAAAAATGACACTTCTTACTTCATCCTTTAGTTCAGCCTTCATCCCAATCACCACCACTCTTACTTATCAAACATTTACCTCTAGGGATTGACACTATATAATCAATTGACTCCATAAACTCATCCCTAGAGTGGTACTTTAAATAAATCTTGCATAAAATAAATGTAATTAGCCGCAATAGAAAGATAGGATTTGGTTATAGTAGACCTTATGTATGTCTCAATATAATTTGACAAGAAGTCTGGAGTAATGAAGAAGCTAACTAAAAAGAGAGTAACTCATCGTAACAAGTCAATTATATATGAGTTTGAATAAACCCCCCATTAACCAAGAATAAAATAGATAACTATAAAATATGGTTAGGTATCCACATAATTTGTGAAAGGAATGCAATAAAAAACAACTAAGCTAGAAAAATAACACAAAGCCACATTGTCCAAGGAGACTATCACCTAGGTGAAATGGGTTGTTGAGGTTATGTTAGACACCCTAAATACTATATAAAAATATAATTTGAAGGAGATGACGTTTATAATATTAATATCAAGGTAGAGATCACCTATGGAATCTATGACAATAAATTAATCAACGTAGTCAAGTTGATTAGGATGAAGAAATTTTAATATCTAAAAATTATCCCCTTCGATGATTTGAGAATTTATCAATCATATAAAATTAAAATAATAAAGGCCTTGAATAAATGTATTAATTATATGATATCCTTGGGCCAATGTCTCACCTAGCTATGTGACAAAATTATAACTCTACTCAAGGAGGCTAAAATCACACACCTTGCTAACCAAGATAGATCCATCATCAAAAAGGATGATTTTAGAGACCAAATACAAAATTTCATCATCAATTTTAAGAAATAGGCTTTGGATAGAGGTGTTCCCTTTAAGAAAGAGATGCTAGACTTGGCAACATCATCCAATCAAAGAATAAAAAAGGTAGTGGTGATCAATGAGGCTATAGGAGCTCTCTTGAACAAACATGATGCAATGTCAGGTATCACCATCCAATTGATAAAGGAACCTATTATAGATTTTAAATTTATTAACATTGATTACAAAATATGATCTAAGGCATGGAGAAGAGAAATAGAAGATGAGAATCATGCTATTATCAAACCTTAGATGGTCACCTCAGGGGCTTCTTCCTCTTCTGCCCCTCTTAGAATTTCTTCTTATTTAGATAGATTTGGAGCTTCATCATTGTCCACATCAATAGGATCTCAGCCTAACACCTCAAGAGTAAGATATCCATTTTCCATAGTTCTTTTTATTGATGAATTTCATGTTCTATTTCTAATCAATATATTTTAAAATATTCCCTCTTAGAAAAGGGAATATTTTTTAGTTTTTTAGAACATGAGGGATTTATATCCACTAATATATGTTATGTATTCAGTTATTTTTTAACCAATGTAACCATAATATGCATCAAATAGGCCTATATATGGGGGTTGTCCCCTTTGTTTGTACTTGAAAATATAACTTTTATGAAATTAATGCAAATAGATAAGGCAATTCTTAGAATTTGTTCTTTATTTCATTACTTTCATATTTTATTGTTTATTAATATTTGTAAATGATAGATGATTTCATTTTTCTAATGGTTAAGTTTGATAGTAGTGTTTGAAATTTATCTTGTTAGTTTGTGTTTTTTACTATTCTAACAAACTTTGTTTATGTATGCTATATTTTCCTTCTATCCTATAAATAAATGTGATTAAGGCAATTTGTTTTAGGTGGATATTTTAAAGCATACCTTTTATATATATGCATTTTATTTACCCAAAATCACCACTGTATTTATGGTATTTTGAGTCCAACACTATAATTTCATGAATTTTAGTTGTATTTGCACCATTATTGGAAAGTACTAATGGAAATATGTTGATCTTTGATGTTGTAAAGTAAACCTTATTTTATGCTCTACCCTTCTTCCTTTTTTGAATATTTTGACATGAATCACCTGAGATTATTTCTCACTATAAATATTCACCTATTTTTTGAAGTTTTGGTAATAATTGATAATATTAAAACAATTTATGTCATAACAAAAAGAAGAAATTTTAGATAGATTGTGTCACTATGAAGCTACTATTGTCCCTAGAGTAAGGTTTACTTATAGACTAAAGCCTATAGCCACATAATCATTCTATCAAAATTTAATTAAGCCATAAGACCTTCTAAGAACTAAACAATAAATTGATAACTATTTTTCTATTATTTGTATTATATCCTTGATACATATACATCAACACAAACATAAATTAACTTGAAGCATTAGATACACACCACATGGGGGTGACTCATCTGATCTTGAGAGTGACACAACTTTCATGACTAATGAATATGATACTAATAGTGATGCAAAGTTCATTATAGTATTTATGAGAAGTTAGACAATATAAACATATTAATTCTCCTATTGCCCTTCATTACCCCCAATTACTTGACTAGGACTAGAAAAATCATATTATACCATTAAAGTAATTTTTGAGTGATGAGGCAATTTAATAAGTCATGGGCCTCAAATATATTATTCCATTGAGATAAAAAAAAAAAAAAAAATTATAATTACATTGGACCCTATAACCTATTTTGGGAAGCATGTGAACTTCCTCAATCAATAAGATAACTAAATGTTAAGGTTTACTAGTGAAAACATCTTTGAGGAAATTTTAGACTAGGGTAAAATTAAATATTAAAATGTATCCTTTAGTCAAAACCTCTTTGATGTGTTAATAAATGGGCAAATTCACTCTCTTCTATAGGAATCACAAATCCCTAAGAGCCCATGATTTCATTTTAGTACATGTACCACTCTCATTAAGGAGAAAACATCTAAAGGATTGGTACATGGTTTTTTCAAAAATTATTTTTTAGTTAGATTTTTACTCCATAAGTTTTATTCATACTCTTCTTGCATTAGTGATCTTGATAAACTAGTTGAGTCATAATCAAATAAAGAAGGTCAATTCCCATTAATTCCTATTATATTAAAGTATGTTTCCACACCACTTGTGGAAGGAACCTATTGGCATTAGCACTATAGATGATCCTAAAAATTTCAATCAAGGATTGGATAAATTATTAGGGTCAATATTACATTAACCCATTAACTATTCATAATGGATCTCTAGCATTATTATTGTCAAAAAGAAGTATTACAATAGACTATTCAACACATGTCCATTCATGGCAATCCTCACTTAATTATCAATAAGGTTACAAGTTTGTATCACCTAAGATATTAAAATATCATGATATAACACAAATTCATGATTGATGATATTAAATAAAAATTTGAATGCATCTAGCTTGAGCAAATATGAAGAGCTAGTAATAAATTAGCAAATATTATGAAAACCCCTAGCTCACAGATGCATATATATTATAATTGATTATATTAAACTTTCATCTACCCTCTTATAGACATTTTAAATTATATTTGGTATGTGATATTAATGGTCTAGATAAATACACTTGCCTCTAAAAATCATACCCTTATTATTAAATTATCCTAGGATTAATAGTAATCTTTCATCCCTACCACATTTAATTACACTTTATTCAGTGGTACACTCTATCATAGAATCTATGATGGGACACTACTTGTATGTTTACACTTGGGTTAATCTCATTTATGGCTTAAATTCATGCATGATGTAATTTTTGGGTCTCACACTAGAATATTTGTCCTTGCTAAGACCACTAATTTAGATAAGGTGCTATTGGCTTGCATTGGAATGAAATGCATGTGTTTCTTATTTATGTCGAACAACATGGTGGTTTAGTTTAATAACTTTTGTTTCTTGATTTGTTCAAATATTGTCTATGAGCACCCTCGCTTGGGGAATGTTATCTTACTTTCTAATTCATTACATTTTCCATCCTTGAGTTAGTTCTTGTCCTTTCCCCTATCCTATTTTGTTCATGATCTTGATTTTAACCTATATTTACTATATAAGGATTGAAAAGATATTTTTAAGTTAGTTCAGATTTGGTTATCAATCATAAATCTTTATAGGAATAATATTAGATTACTTTATCACTTTTTATTTTCTTGGTAGTTCTTCAATATCTCCTTTATTTCTCCTTGTAATCTTATTCCTTATTATGCATCACTTCCTCTACATAACTAGTTTGTTGTTGAAAGGTAGCCCCGTTGTGTCATGGATTACTATTATCAATCTAGATTTCACCTTTGAGGCAAAGAAGTTTCATACCTACCTCATCTAGCTGATATAATGGAATCACATCTATAAGTGGGTAACCTATTGGGTGAGGTGAATCTCTAGTTTTGTGGCTAGTTCCCCTAATGCATCATATATAGTCAATGTCTAAACCTATTTATTTTACCAATGAAAATGAATAGAGGAAGGAATGAAATCAAACTTAAGATATATTATTTGATGCATTAATATGTTTTGACTCATGTACTTGACCTTTGAACAACACTTATGAACAAGAAAAAGATTGACTCTTAACACACACACTCTCTCTCTTAGGGATTCCAACACATCAATGATTTACATGAAGTTAAGATAAATGATTATGACCTAAGGATGATGAATTAGAGGTCTATTTTAAGAAATTATCAATAAATTTTCACAATGATCATAATCATAAACACCTTCACATAACATTTAACTTGCATTTGAAATGTAACAACCTCGTTGTGTTATACCTAGAAATACTTGATTTTTTTAATTAAACACATATACTATAAATAGATTACACCAGAATAATCTAAGTACTCTATAATAATGATAATAGTAAATAATAACATGACATCTAACCATCATTGATCACTATCAATATATGAAACACATCATAATACAGCATAGAAAGTAAGTAAAAATAGCTACCCATTGTTGTCAATCCATAATAGATAGGTAATTAAATTTATTCATGATAATGTTTCAAAAAATAAATGAAATATAGTATAATGTACATAAGTAATATACATTTCTCCTCAGAGTATGAGTTCAGAAGACTATCAAGTATATATGGCAATCTCAAGTGTCATCTCAAAATTAGTACTACTATGGGGAGGGGAGCATCATCTAAGCACGTTTCCACACCGACTAAAAACCAACAATCCCTTTCACTAATCCCATAATTAAATTTCCCTAACTTCATGTATGATTAGATAGTGACAACATGGGAATATAGAGAGATAAACAAGTACCCATGTGTTGTATGATTTCTAAAACTAAACATATAGTGTATCATATAAAACTTGCTATATTTCAAGATATCACACATACATATAAATCATACTCATGGAATGATAATTTATCACTAAAAAAACTTTACCTAATGTTTTCAAGAATAAAAAATAATAGTTATCTATAGATAAATAAAATTCATACACACCACTTGATCAGATTATTTTCATCTAGCATTGTGATGCTAGTAATGTAGTGAAGTTGATCTCACTCCTTATTCAATATCGGCAATGTGATATTGGTCAAACATAATTTAACCACAAGATTCATGCAATTTACATCCTACTATAAATCATATCATATAACATGTTAAATATAGGAATAATCAAAGCATACATTTATTCCATGAAACATATGAATAATTATTTCATTATTATCTATCCCATACTAGAAATAATGCCTATAGTTTATACCATCTAGATAAAATACACATTTAACTGCATATTCTAATTACCACAATTAGTTTCCAAACATTATACACCTTATGATAACCCATATGATGATAGTCTAGTGTTTTAAAATATAACTATTGATTTATCAAAATTACTAATAAAAAATAGTCATAAATACATGGAAACATAAGAGCCTATTCAAGATACTAGATAAAACTAAGCAAGTCTTAGTGCACATGAACATAAATATTCCATTCTAGCATTTACTATAATATTAGAGGTTGTATGCATGCATAAATAATTTCCTACCAATTATCACAACACATGTTATTCAAAGTAATAACCAACATGCATATATTTAATTAGTCAAACATAGGTGTCAGTCTAGACATAACAATTATAGTATGTACCTTTTGAATATAATATACATTTATACTAAAAAACTCTATGACATCCCATACTATCATAGTTCAATGTTTATAAACACAACTACACAATTATGAATAACCAAATCTACAATTCTAAGAAATAAATATCCCAAAATCATAAATAATAATACAAGTATAGGCTTATGCCACCTAGGTATATCATATAGTTAAAATACATAGTACTATAACTTATAGGCACATATCATGATGCAATATTAGATGATATATGTCTAAATACTTATACATATTAGCACTCTCATATAATGGTTCACACACAAGTATTCGATGTTATATTTATATATATATATATATATATATATATATATAGTCAATAATAATATTTTCAATGAAACAAAGAACTCATAAACCCATTATAAACTTCCATTCCAACAACTCATTGTATTTTCTAGGAGACTATTCCATAAGGTTTTAGTTCCTAGTCCCTAAATAACTTAATGACTTACTTTAACCATATATTTAACTATATGTATAATTCCTATAAATGAGTACTTATACATCATAACATGACCCATATGTAAGTACTTAATGGTATTAAAAAGTAATACAATGATCATTTATATTTATTACCAGGAACTCCCTACAATTTTATAAATCCTTAAGAACATTCTTGCTCATAGAGTATAATGATAAACTCTATAAAATAAGGGATCTTATAATATAATTCTCCTTTAAGTTTAAGGGATTTGGGTATACATGTATTTGGTGTATACTATTATGAAGTCTAATACTTAGCTATAATAATTAATAGAGATATGGACAAACTTCACTATATACCAATACATACTATATGTACATATACACATGTATAAATTAAACTACCCATGGGAGGCACTATGTGCATGTTCTTATAATAATAAACATTGAATAATAACTCCTATAGTCATTTATAAATCTAACTATCTCAAATCACATACCTTATCCCTAGATAATGAATACCTATGCTGAGCTATGAATATGCATCTATCTTTAAATGTTGGGTTGTGAGCCTAAAAATTTATTGAAACAATTTCACAATTCTCAATTCCCATGACCAATTCTTAAATGTTATACTCTCCCAATAATCATAGATTATTCATATAGAAAAGTTTCGTATAAATATAAATATGTTCAATAATATAAAATTTATCAATAGTATTTTATAATCGCCAACCAACTACCTATTCAATATAACCCTATTGACAAGCTATTACTAACATATCAATATTTTGACAATAATAATAACCAATTAATTATATATACAAAAATAAAAATTTTAACATTAATATCCATAACCCTTTAATATATATATATCTATATATATATATATATATATATATATATATATATATATATATATATATATATATATATATATATATATATAAATTCATTATCTTACCTAAGATGAATAAGGGTATGCAATATTTAGTGAGACAAACTATTTCCTAAAAACCTAAGAAACAACTCTCAAATGGATATATAAACTTATAAAAGGTATGAACTTAGCACCCTAGCACACCAACATCATATCCTATCTACATAGATCACTTATTCACAAACCTATCCATAAAATACATTATAGTAAAATATTTTTATAATAGGATTCTTTCATTCACTTGTACATTAATTTACAAACATAGTCTTATAGATGACATAGTATTGTGATAAATCTGTATACATAGTTATCATAAAATCTCAAACATATACTATGAAAAAATATATTACATTTCCTTATAAATATTTACATCTGATTTATTACACACACACACACACACATTCATTGATTATGATTTTGATAAAAACACACACACACACACACACATTCATTGATTATGATTTTAATAAAAACATACACAATAGTTTTACTAAATAAAGTTCAGCGCTTAAGCTCAACTCATAAATAAACTCATCCATTTTATTCTACTACTTTGTATGCCATGTTACCTAGCTATAACATTCACAAAAGTCATTATAATATATAGTTTAGCATACTATATGACACATTGGTTCACTGCATATCCAAATCACCAAAATTTTAGGTATGGATATGAAAATAAGACATTCAATTTAGACCAAATGCTAAGTGACACACACATAAATATACAAAACTCATAATTATGAAGTCATCACTCTAATTGTATGTATATTCATATATATATAGTTGGAATCATTCTCATTCCCACCTATATCAAATTTGTTTATATATTCAAAAAACTCAACTATTGTTTAAGTTGTTAACTTTTAGTGGGATGATTTGGAGATAAATAATTGTTGGCATAATGCTAAATTCATTATCACATAAGATATAAATCATTGTAGTTCATAGTTATGCAAGTCACCATTATTCAAAAGGTTAATTAAATATCTATTATAATATTTATATTTTTCTTCCATTAATTAAGTCATTACATACTCAGTTTCTACCCTAGGAATAAGTCATTTCATATCTTTGTCATATATTTAACTCATCTAGGCATATAAATAAAATCGCTACACTATAAATATAAATCATTACATTAATTATAATATGTAGGCTGAGGTCACCCATTTCTAGGTCACTAGTTTCTAACAAATATAGGTATTATTCATTCAATTCTTGATATAATATTTATTATCAGTTTGTTTCTCTTTACCAACTATGGTTTGTTAAAATTAATTTATAATGTTTAATATTTAACAAGGGAATTGTGTTAAATAAGCATCACTAGATGCATTTTAATTTAAAAAATATACAAATAGTTCACACTCATGAATTTCACCACACAAGATCTGAAATACAATACCTACCTCTGTTGACACCTCAAAACTACACATGATAGTTTTGGATGTCACACTACTTTGGACCCTCATTTGACTTTGTGTTGAGTGGACCACCTATTCCATTAAGACTTGTTTATATCTTAATACCCGCCAACCTAATACATCATTTAATTCACCCTATTTCCACCAATTATCCTTTGGCCCCTCGACTATTGATGGTCAGCCTAATCATCAATGTTTAGCCTAACTATCGATGGTTAGCTCCCCAAAACTTGCTTTAAAACTTTAAAGCATTGCTAGTTCTTGTGCAACATTAACAACTCTTAGAATGGCAATTTGCCTTTAAATCAAGCTTTTAATATGATAAGGATTGGAAAATTTATCCTACATTAAATTAGTAACTTCCCTCATTCTCATTTAGAATCTTCTTCTTATAAAAATAGAGGAGAAGGAAGTGAAAAGGGATACATAATCAAGTAATTTAAATTCAAGCTCTCTTGCAAGTATAAAGCATCCTTTGAAGTTTAGATATATATCAGTATCATTGATGACCTCAAGCTCTGTCAAGATCACATTCAAACTCTTGAAGTATTATCATTCTAGCTAAATTATTTTAGGATCTTCTCCCCAAACTTTAGGTATCTTATGCTTAATTGCTAAAATTTATCCTATTTCTAATATCTCTATCTTATTAGAGTTACTAATACCATATTCCCACCTTCTAGCCTTATAACTAAATCACTACTTGACCAAATTTCTAATATATGCTTTTCATTTTAATCACCCCCCAAATTGACACTAGTAATCATTGATGGTCACCAAACTACCAATGGCTAGACCCAACCATCAATGGCCAATAAACCATTGATGGTTATCCCCAACTATTGACGGTTCCCCTAATCGTTAATGGTTCACTATGGCATACATTTCTATAAAACCATTTTTACCCATTTACCCCTAATCAAACACCATTTTCTATGTTTCCCTCTAATCACATGACTTTTTTTTATTTTTTAAACCAAACCCTAACCATCCTAACATCAAAATTTAATCATTTTTTGTAAAAAGTAATTTATCATTTCCTTTCTTACATATATTTATTTTCTTATCATTGATTTCAAGTGCCTTATTTTATCATTTCAAACTTGATTGTCATAAAAAGTGGATTGATAGCCTCTTAGAAAGCATTACACTTATTGGATCTAACTCACACTAGGTAATTCACTCAACAAACCATCTAACAGCCCCCCTTTTTAGTGTTTCTTTTGATTCATAGGTTATTCCTTCTTAGTCAAAAAGGAGTTCCCACCTTCATCTAGATTCATGCATGCATTCTACCAGGTATTCTTCTACACACCCTATCACTAGCTGTCTTTTATTTACTTTCATAATTAAGAAATGAGGAAAATAAATTAAAACATGTTGGCATGCCCAATGGGACATAGATCCCTTTTCTTCCTTTATTATTTGCTCATCAAATGAAATATAAAAATTCCTTTTTTGGGCTTAAAATATACCTTTTGCATCCATTGATTGTTGGTTGATCTTAGTTCATCTAATAACTTAGGATTCAAAGTAATTTATCATAGATTTCACATTTTTTATCACACACCAAATCAAACCACAAAATAAATAACACATCAAAACATACCTGAGACAAGGCTTGACTAGGATTTCATCCCCTAGTGGTAAACTTATCCCCTCTCAGCTATCCTATTTGGATTTCATCACCAAGGGGAGAACCAACTCATCTCCTCTAGTTGCGTATAAACTCTAAACATAGTATATTTTGGCTAAGCACTCGACACTCTTATCACTACAAGACTATGAAGTGAGGGGATAGGCTCAAATATCAAGCCACATACCAAAGTTCAATATAGATTTCCTCTCTTAAGTAACTAAACAACCCAAAACTAAACATAGATTACTTCTTTAATACCTAATTTATATGCCAAATTACTCTACACACTCTCTAAGGCATAATACAAAAGTGATCTAAAAGGAATCTTAGGATAAACACACTTTTAGTGTCTGCATTGATTGCTTTGAATTCTTTTTGGTTTCTCTTTATTTGAGGTGTGAGTTTCATCATAATATTAACAAATTTATGATATGGTCTTTACTAGACAATAATTGAGAAATCAAACTGACCAACCACCACCATCCTCATCTTCCTCCATGGAGTACACTTTTAATGTTGAGCGTTTGCCTCATTCTTCTCCCCCTCCTACCCAGATTCTAGTTCTTTTTCAGGGTGATGTAGACTTCATTTCCTTTCTTGACAACAATCTAATTTCCCTTCAATATTATCTTAACAACTTACCCAACCATACCTCTATTTCTTTGGTCCCTCAAATGAATCCTCCTTATGGTATGCCTCCCCATCTTATGGTAGGGGTTACCTTGGCCCAATCCTCACTAAACCAAGCATCTTCTTCTTCTAACATCCCATCTACTACCACTACCCAAACCTAATCCAATATTCTAACTACCAACCAAACACCTCCTACTATACCCCACACTTCACATGTAGGTTCAAATCTACCTATAGTTACCTATACACCCCCTACTATGGGGTTATCTTCTACCCCTACTTCATCCCTTCCTTTTATCTCAATGAATCCACTAACTTCTACCCCATTTTAAAATCTAGGAGTTTCTTTACCTCAAACACTTCCACCTATGAACACTAGAGTCATTGCCTAACCTCAACCTACCCAACCTCTACCTTCCACTTGAACCGTACCTTTGATTCAACCCACATCCATCCCCCAACAAGTACCTATTAAAACCTATCAATATGGGTACATACCACATTCCACTCAACCATTTATGCCAATCATCTCTTATGTGGAACCATCTCATCACCACTTACCAATATATGGCCTCTTCAGTGCCTTCTACTACCTATCCTTATATAGCTTCCACTTAACCCCAATAAAATGTACCTCTTAATTATGCATCTTCCCAACCTCAGCTAGATTTTATGAAGATGTTAATGGAAAAAATTACTAACTTGTTATCATCTATTTTTAGATATCATAAAATTTTATCCTATGAACAAATTAGCAATAAACATATCCATCCATCCATTCCCATCCACTCTTATCCTCCTCTATGGGAATTATCTATATTTTCCAAATTCCAAGGCAAGGAGGATCCCCAACAACATTTTAGAGCATTCCATCACTCTTGTTACTTGATTGTATATGATGATGCTCTCTTCCTCTAAACCTTCCCAATGTCTTTATTAGGACCTTCTCTTGATTTGTATATCTCTCTTCCTACACATTCCATCTTCTCCTTCTTCCAACTAGCCCAAATCTTTATAGAATATTTCTTGATAAAAATAACTAAAAAGGTTTCCATAATTGACCTCTATTATATCAAATAATTTGATGATGAGTCAATTGTTAATTTTGTGGTTAGATGGAAAGGCCTCATCAATCAACTTTCCTTCAACTTACCCCAACCTGAATCAATTGAAATTTTATATAAGGGTTTTGTTAATCATATTTCACCCACTCTTAAAGTTTAAACTTTTAGAACATTTGATGAGGCATTCACCATGACATAAACACTTGAAAATTGTGCCATTAATGAAGGGAAATTAAAATTATAGAATAAGAATTCTAATTTTAAACTTAATGATCCTTCCTCTACCAAAAGCACCAAATAATCCCATACCAAAACAAAAACATCTACAAATTAGGTGGTTCTAAAAACTACCCCACTTCTAACTATTAATCAATCACATCAAAATAATTCTTCCAAATCCTCTTATCAATAAAATCTAACTCAAAACCGAGCCTCTCTAAGTCAATATACTCCCATTGGGGAGTTATATGCATTTTTGGATAATCTAATCAAAGATAACCTTAACCAAATTCCATCAATTAAACCACCCCAAATATTTGATTCTTCTGATCCCATACCTAGGTGGTATAATGAAAATGACCATTATGCCTTTCACTAAACTATTAAACACGACATTAATAGATGTAATACCTTTAAAAATCTTATCCAAAACCTAATTGATAGTGGATAGCTTTCATTTGATAACCCTAATGCATATCTTAATCAATCTCTTGACATTTTCCATAAGCCTTTCCCAAATCATGCTCTTTCCACCTAAAATTATGATAGTAAACCCAAATCATCTAACTCATATGAAGCACATAAAATACATGTTATTAGTAATGTACCCATTGTTAAAGAGAACATTACCTCTATCACCCAAATAAAGGAAACCAACCCACCATCTATTCCTTCAAATACCCAAATGGAGGAATCAACCACCTCTCTCTTTGCACTTGGTGTGACCATATCTTTATCTATCCCTCCTTTGGTGGAAACACCCAAAGAGGCAATCATTGCTTCAACCACTTCCTCCACCCCTCCAATCTAAGTGGCATAATTACCTACTTCTTTGGATAACCAAGCCAAAGAAGAAACCATACCTACCTCTCCCATTATGGAACCATTTATGCCCTCTTTGTAAGTCATTCCCCAAGAGACCATTACCTCATCCACCCAATCACCACATTTGGAGCCTCCTATGAATACCAAAACTAAAACCATACCTTCCAGCAAATATACCAATACTAAAACCATTACTAATTTTATAACTAAGGGATTAATCTTTGAGACTAATGATCAAGTAATTACACCAATTTATAATCCCTTCTCCAGGTTATTCCAAAGTTTAGAGTTCACATCCCAAAATAACTTTGATAGAGGCACCTTTTGGCATTGACTTGACCTTTTTTATCAAAGAAAGTTTGATTCCTCAACTTTTCTTGACTTCACTCTTAAACCTATTATTACCACGCCACCAAATAAATCCTCTAAAGTCATAAGTGAACCATCTCAAACACCTTAATATAAAATTTCAAAACACCTTATGCTTCTTTCACCAAACCAATTAAAAATATAGGGATTCTTCCCACACCTAGTCACACTCACCCTCCTTTGAGATTGGACTTAACCCCATCAATCCCACCAAAACTAAATCTGATTAAGTCCATTAACAAGGAAGGATTACCCAAACCTCCACCATAAAGTAGGCCCATACCACCTCCTTCTATCCTACGTTCCATTTTAGGACCCCATCCTTCTACCATTCCCATTACTTATTCTTATTCTTATAAACAATCTCCTTTTTCTCTACCTATAACTGCCAAACCTTCTAGTTCTTCATCATTCCTAACCAACCTATCCCCATCTAACTTCCCACCTATAACCTAACCTTTATCATAAAATACTTCTACATCTAAGTCACCAACCCCCAAGCCAATCATATCCAAGTAAACCTAGCCAAAATCCCTAACCAAGATCATTCCTCCAACTACTACTTTCATAAAGAATCATATACCCAATAAAGTTCTCAACCCTCAAATCTAAAATGACTTACCTATAACACCTTTTTTGGAGTCCTACAAAATTATTTTTTAAAGGTTGTTGAAAAATTCTTCCATTAGATTGCCTCTAATTAAACCTTTTGACCCTGACCATCCTAAACCAACTAGGTTCAATGATAATTTGATTTATATTTACCATAGGACTCCTAGACATGATACAAAGAACTATAAATCTATTTAAACACTTGTTCATAACATTTTGGATAAATATTATCTATTGGAGGAACCACCATTGAGCCCATCATCTACTCTATTACTTAACTAACCCATCTAACAAGCACTTACTCCCTCACCCTCACCTAAGAGAAAAGAGGGGGAACAAAAGCAAATATCAAGTCCCCTTATCCACACCATTAATATGGCTACCTATTCTCAATCCCAATAGAAATATAAAGATAAAACCAATGTAACCATCCCCTAGACTTACATTTCAACCTCTAAACCTACCAACTAAACCCAAGCATCTCCATCTCCACCCTCACAACCCTCAAAACCCAAAGTCTCCATTTTAAGATCTCTAGCTCCCAACCCTACTCCATTTATCCAATTGCTCATGTTAAAATAACTTCACCAAACATTAGTGAAAATGATCTTTTATGATCTAATCAACACCTCACCTTAACATTCCTAAGCACTAATGAAGGCTCTACATTCCATACAAGTTTAACCTGACAATTCACAACCTCTTACATCCTTTATTAAATCCCTTTTCCAAGTTACCCTTATCACATTTTAGGATTTAGAAATCATGTCTTTTCATATTGAAGATCCTAATCCCCCACTCTTCATCACAAAATACATCAATTAAACACATGCCAAAAGTGTAATGATTGATGGAGGAGCTAGTATCAACATCATCTCCTCCCATGTATATGGTTGACTTCAACTCCCCACAAACATCATTGTTGAGAGTATAGTGGTCATTTTTTATTTTAATGATACTTTGGTAACCACCTTAGGGATCATAGTGCTCCACATTCATTTTAGACACCAAACAATTCTTGAACTATTTTATGTTATTAAGGGTGAGGTCTAATATAATGTGTTACTTAAACACCTTTAGATCTATACAATGAGTTGTATCCCTTCCACTTTACACTGATGCATCAAATTTGAGCATGAGGGACATGTTACTATAAAAAATTTGATCCTAGTCCTGTTTACTTGTGCAATATGACCTATTAGCCTAACGACATTCTTATTCCTTGTTCATCCACTTTACAACCTAATTCTACTCAAACCACCACATCTCTCACCATTGGTAACTCTTCCCCCCACCATAATGATGAATCACCCATTAGCTCATCCATTCCTTCATCACAAATCCTAGTGGAAGACCCCCTATAATCAACATTTCATCAAATCTCACTGGGGAAATATTTACATCTCTAGATGCCTTCCCTACTCAACATGAATATGAGAATCTTCAAAATGACCCTTCTTATGACCCCAATATCAGCACCATTATCCCCTTTTGGCTTCTCAAAAATTAAACAAATTTAATCTATGGGGGACTTGATCAACCACTTATAGCTCCCAATACCACTCTATGTGTCCAACCCTTTACTTCTAGCTTTCTTACCTAAACAACCCAACCTTTTCCAAAACCTACCTTTATTAGTGAACTTGGAAGGGATTTGGACTTGGCCTCTATGAGAAAAGACCTAAATATTTACCCATTATTAAAACCTAGAAACCTCATGAGTTCTTTAGTTTCAATTTCAAACCACTAGAAGAGCCTACATCACCAAAACCCATTGCTACAACTATCAAAGAAATTCCACCTTTACCAACCCCATATTTCTAATCTAAATACTCTAACATCATCCTATCTAACCTTTTTTTATCAACACTATTATTTTAGGTCCCCTTACCTATCAAAAGGATGGACAAACTAAAATCATTCCTCTTATTCACCTAAAAATGACTGAACATGATTCTCCCACCATCTAATGTCAAGATGAAAATTATATTCTCACCTACCTCAGTGTGGAGGATTCCTTTATCCATAAATCTCTCCCTCTTGAGAACCAAACAATTATAAATGAATCAACCATTCATATAAATTTGGGAACTCAGGAAAACACCAACATCATCAAAATTGACCAATATTTAAATTATGTGGAGCAATAATATTACCCTTCTTTCCTCTGTGACCATAGCATAGCATTTACTTGGTCTTATCGGAACATTCCTAGAATTAATCCTTGTATCACTCTCAATAACATCATCACTCATCCTGAGGTAAAGTTGTTTGGAAAAAACTTCACTATATGCATCCCCATATAGCTCTTCTCATCAAATAAAAACTTTAATGCCTTCTATCTATTAACTTCCTCTAACACATTGATTATCTACAATGGGTTTCTAATATCATTCCCATCACCAAGCCCATAGGGGGACTTTGCCTCTGCATTGAATTTCATGACCTCAATCTCACTTGCCCTAAATATGACTTTCCTCTAGCTAATATCAACTAACTTGTTGATCTCATGATTGGCCATGAAATTTCATCTCTCATGGATGGTTTCTTGATATATAATTAGATCTTTATTGACCCTAAATATTAGCATAAAACTTATTTTATCACCCCATGGGGAACCTTCTACAATAGGGTCATGACATTTGGACTAAAGAATGTAGGAGAAACCTATGAATGGTCCATGACCTATATATTTCATGACCTCATCCATGAGATTGTAGAATATTATGTGGATGTTGTCTTAGGGAAATACAAACATTACCAAGACCACCTAGCTATTCTTACCATCATATTCAAATAATTAATCCATTACAATGTTAGACTCAATCCTAAGAAGTGTGTCTTTGGAGTCCTATCAGGAAACCTCCTTAGCTTAATTGTATCTCTTCACAAAATTGAAATACACCCCACCAAGGATAGATCCATTTTGGAGATGTTACCTCCTACCAACCTTACCCAAATCTATAGCCTACAAGGCAAACTTCAATCCATTTAATGCTTCATTTCTCAACTATCAAAACTTCTAACCTTTTCACCACCTCCACAAGAAGGATGTTTATTTTAAGTAGACCAAATAATGCCAACAAGCCTTTGACTCGATCAAGGATTACCTCTTATCTCCACTTGTTATTAACCACTAAATATGATTAGACCTTTTACCTATATATCTCTACCATAGAGCATTCTCTTAGTATAATGATCACACATCATGATAAATAGAACAAAGTGCAAGCTATCTATTACATCATCCATACCCTAATAAAATATGAAACCTAATATACCAATCTTAAAAGAAAAATCATTTCCTTAGTCTTCATAGCCTTTAAAATTTTTCATTATCTTCTTAATCACACAACCTATGTCATCACTAACACTAACTATTGAAACTTAGATTTGCACCTCTAAGGAGCTACATAGATATCCTCATCCAAGTGGCATAATGGAAACATCCCTATTATTGTGGGTGATAATATTGAGAAATGAATCGCTAGAAGGGTTAGTTCCCTTGATTCACTCTTTGAAGAAATTATTTAACTATAAACTTGTGGATAAAAAGGGTTAAGCAAACAACTAAGAAAACTAAAAAGGTTATGCACCAATGCTTAATCTCCTCCCATTTAACTAAATATATAATACTTAAAGACAAATAAATTATTTCTCATACAAAAATTAAAACTTAGGATGCATTATCACATCAATATTTCATATGTTAGATTCAAGAATGTATTGATACTTAGGAGGGTAATGGATTATTCCATGAAGGCATACAGTCATAAACCACTTATAGGACACATATACACTTAGAAAATAATACTAATAAAGACTTGTAACAATAAAATTTCTACATGTTTTGTAGAAAACCAAGAGTAACATGTTAGAAAATAAGATCTTTCACTAGGTAAGAATGACCTACACATTTGGTAGACAACCAAGAGTAACATGTTTGAAAAGATCTTTCACTAGGAAAAAATTGACAAGATTGCAATCAATACTAAATAGTACAACATGTGAGTGGAAAAATAACTTTTATATATCTTCAAGAGTCGTTCAAGTACAAATTTGGGCAAATTTTCCTCATTAAACAATGGAGGCTATCAAAAAGAAGTAAAATATTACATAGTTATAGCTTTTGAGAGAGAGCCAAAGCAAAGGAAGTCCATAAGTCACTTAGTCATGTTTCAATATTCCAAAAGGAGTTAAAATTTTTATGATAAATATTCATGAGTCAAACCACACAATGTTAGAAGGTCCAATTGTCCATAAAAGTCATGAAAATTGTGAAAAGTGGCATAGAACTCTAAATCTTGGCATATAAACTTGCCTTCATAATTTGCATCTATTTGAACATTCCACCACTATATAGGGATAAATATGATTATTTTTATGAGAGGTATGTATTTTAGGCATGAAATTATATACATTGGTTCTAATCTTACTCATTTATAAGCTCCTAAAAATAAGTAATCACTACATAAAGTCTTAAAAAATCTCTTTTTTGCTACCCTTCACATTTGTATTCAAAAAATCCTTTAATTTACAATTAAATTTAATTAAATGGAATTAAATACACCTATAAATATTATACAATTCCTTATACCCCTCAAATTCAACTTATAAGGATATCGAATTGAGGTTTTCACGCTTTTCACCTTTGTGTTCAACATGCCATTTTTGACTGGCTAAAAAGAGAGCTTTAGTTAGGATAATTATATTTTTTTCATATAAAAATATTACTATTAATATATATAATAGGTCCTTATATTCCCATCAAACTTTAATTCACACTTTGAAACATTATAATCCCTACAAAACACAAAGAAAGTGATAAAAACCATGTTTTTCCTATTGTCCATACAATTATGTACATATCCTTACATGTGTGAGAAATTGAATTAGTCCTCCCAATTATATAACATTTTTCCTTTCCAAAATATTCCATCATAATGGCTCTCCAAGCTCATTTTCCTCATCAGGTCATAACCAGGGTTTTAGTAGGGTTTTAGGTGTTAATATTTGTTCATAAAACTTAGAAATTTAACCTACCTATAAATACCAAAATATTTATTTAAATGTAACCTAATATATCCCATAAATACCTTTTTTTCCCATGCATAGCATTTGAAAAGATATGAGCTAGAAAATTTGACCTCTCAACTTGGTTTATCTATTTTAGTGCGTGTCTGAGCCATTTCCAAGTTAAAAACAATCTTCTTACAATATTTTATACCAAAAAAAATCCATACATATCTAAAAACACTACATAAGCCTTTTATAACCATTTGGACAGTTCATCAAGTCCTAAAAATGCATATAAACCCCCACATGGCTTTAAGTTTCATTAAAGCTTAATGGGTTTGGCATACCCCTTGCAGGTTTGGGTCATTTGAACTATTATATAATTATTAAGATGAATTATTAAACATTTTTACACTTAATTCACACTAATAAATACATGACATGACCTATCAAACACTCCTTTTCATCCTTTTTATCTCATTTGAACAACTAGGCCTAGTGGGAACTTGCCTAATTTGATTATATGCATGAGAAAATAGGTCATTTTGAAAGTTTAGAATTTGATTTGAATGTTAATTATCCTCCATAAATATTAAATATGAATAAATTTTTTTTAATATCACAAGACTTCAACTTAAGTTCTTTTCTCATTTTGGCATCTTTTGCTTGGTAAACCAAAGTTTTGATTTTCCTGAGTGCCTGATCTCTGAGATAAAATAGAGATATATATCCATTATCCCCACAGAAAAATGAGAGTTTTTGGAGTTTTATAGTTTCCTAATGAGTATTTTTTATAAAATCAAAGGTCATACTCCCTCATTTAGGTACCTAACCAGCTCAACCTATTTATAAAGGGGCTAAAACCCCCTATTTTCTTGCATTTTTGCCCAAATCCACCTATAGGTAACCTTTTCAAACCAATTTCATGAATATAAGATACATAAAAAAAATTATTAAATTTAATTTTTTCCTAATAATATTTTAAAACCATTTAAAACCTTTCATCTTAGTGGATTCCTTATGTATACTCTTTGAACCAAGGGTTTCCTAGCTTGCTTGTACGGACTGTAGTACATTAGCCAAGCCAGGTGAACATTTGAGAATATTAAAAATGTCTTGGGTATATTTTTTTAATTTATTATATCATGATAAATCCCCTTGAAACCATTCACACCTTCATCTCACTCATAGAGGGTTCATGACTCCTTTAGCCCTCCATTTTCCTAAACCCTACCTTGACTGTGATAGTCTGACCTATAAGTGTATGTCATCTCTTATAAATCCTCTCAAGATGATTTTAGACATCCTTTAGCCTTAAAATTTCAATATAATATCTTATTTAGTCCATTTATCACTTTATACAACTTAATGGAACATAAACCCATGTCAATCACCATAGTTTATATCAAATCTCACCTACATGACTTGTAGGTGAGCTTTTAGGCATGAGAGAGTGTATGAACCTGATCATAAATAATATCTAGGGTATTTATAAATCTTAAGTCCTTGATAATTTATTATTCCAAGTCAAACATGTTCCTTTTAACCTCAAATGTCCTCTTAACCTTGTAAATTGAGTATGCTTCCTTTGACTGGGATAGTGCCTTTTTAACCCCTACCTATCACTTGTTTTGACTTTGTCCATCATGTTTATGATAGAGAGAAAAAAAATTAAGATTACCCTAAAATTCATTTTTTTTATCAACCTCAAAACTCACATAAGGTGGCTAAGTGAGAGTTTTACTACATGTCTATGCATTTTTCATTTATTCCACCTATTTGACCTCTATCTTAATCTATACAAAAAAGTATAGGTGTACATAGGATCTTTGAGAGGTCTGTGTGATTTATATTCCATTTTTCATATCTCATTAAGTTTTAAAAATTCCCATTGAGGTGATCACACATCACCACATCATGTCTTAAATTCCATTTACCTCACTTTTAATAAAACTACTAACTGAGTCTTATACTACCCCTATCCCTTTAACCCTGTATCTTATTTTCACTCCTTAATACTTGAAAAAAGTTTAAATATATCTTATTTATAGGAATTTAGTACATTAAAAGGGTCATGGAATTTCTTATCAAATTTATATATAGTCCTTTAGGTTGTTTTAATGTCACTCAACTCACCTAGCCACCTAGTCTTGTGTGGATGTTCCATATTGTTCCTTAAAGAAATAAATGGGCATTATTTCCTTTAGGCCTGTAGATGTTATTAAAACAAATCATTATGTTTTATAACACTTTATATTCCCTTAAAAACATTCCATGCTCTATCTTTTGATCTTCACCTTTGGCATGGAGAACTAGTCCATACTATAGCCAAACCATTCCAATTATTCAAATCCTTTAGGACTTCTTGTAAGCCTGTTGTGGGGCAACAACATAAACCTATGGGACCTATGTTTAGTGTTTTCTAGGTAGACATGCCTAAAATAATATTCAATGCTCTTGGAGGTATTATAAAATTTAAAATAGTCTAATTAAAAATTAGATGGTATATTATATACCAATTCATGATGCAAAAGTTTCAACTGAGGTCCTACCTCATTCTCACTTTCAAATAACTACCTCAAACCCATTTTTAGGCTACCTAAAGGTGGAGGTCTGATTGCACCATAGTGAATGATAGCATAACAAATATGGAGGTCTCTCATAAACCTGAATTTTGATGATTTCCAATAACATCTTGATGCATTTATAGCAAAACCATTAGGTTTTAATGCATATTCATCTTTTCATACATCAACATGATGTAAGGGTCTTGTAGATGCACATTTTGAGTTTCAGGGTAGTGAGAGTGAAATTGAGCATTGAAATGATTGCTTAGATATTTAATAACACTTCAAATTCAATTTTTATACTTAAAAAGGATAGCCTCCATCATGAACACTTTGATAACACTTCAAGAAACTCTTTCCTACATGGAAATCACCTGAATGCTCATGGAGTTCAACATACAAGGGCATTTTATGATTGATATAGCTAGGGATATGAGCACATGATCAAGTTTTATGCCTCTTTTTTAGAAAAAAATGGAACCTCACTCAACCTAAAAATTATATAAAATCTAAAACACTTCCATTACCACTTCATATATAGGGTAAACAAGCTTGTATAAGAAACTCAACTAAAACTAAGCATGAAATTGGTAAATGAAGGAAAATAAGATTGTATGTTATCAAAGGAGTGTTAATGTGAGATAAAAACATGGAAATAAGTACTTATATGACCCAAGGACTTATGAGACACTATTTTCCAATTGAAAAATTCACCTATAGAAGGGATACACTCAGAGAATCAAAACACTCCAACTGAAACTACACATGGTGACACCCCCTTGCATGATAGACCAATTTTTGTCATCCAAAATTTATGAATCATGAAAAATATAATGGATAAAATATGAAGAGGAATAAAAAATCCTCTGAATCCAACATCATTGACTATTTTGTATGATGCTTCTCAAACAAGACCAAAACCTAAAGGGTGTACCAAACAACTATCAAATATGCATAGTCAACTTGTTAGCAATTGTTCAAAAATAAAACTTGATCATTTTTAAATATTATTATATTAAAGTTAATATATTTTATTTTAAGAAAACCTACCAAAATAATTTTGTCTAAAACTACCTGTGCTTCCCATACTGAGCAAAACCCTGAGGGTCACTCTAGTCTACCAAGAAGAGCAAAAAATGTGTAGAATAGTTTTGGCATTAAAATAAAATTTATAGATAAAAAATAACATGGAGGTGAGTTTTATTAGAATGAGGATACTCCACATGATCATTACAACATGGTACGCTTCCCAAGAATCCATACAAGTGCCATTTTTCTTCTTTTTAAACTAATTTTTGCAACTTCAATTAGGTAAACTATAAAATTTTGACATAATTGACATAACTTACATATAAAATAACTTTCTAGACATTTTATATAAAATTATGACACTTATTCACCTTGGTTAACATGCCAAATGTATTAATGACTCTTAAAATGACCCTAAAAGGACAAATTAACTAATACAACTAAAACTAAAGCTAATGTGACCTCAAATGACATCATATAACAATTTAAAATTACTATGACAACAAATTAGGACCCCTTAAAGTTTTCAAAATAATATTTTTTGCCTAGGGGTGCCCAAATTTGACTAGAGGTCAAATTTGGTCAATAAAATGGTGACTCATAGGGGTAGTGTGCCTGTTATACTAAGGACCAGTAGCCTTATCCTACCAAGGTCTAATGGATTAAATGGGTTCTTGAAGACAAATATCAAGGAATTTTCAAAAAATAAAAATAAAATAAACATAACACACTAGCAAAGTAAGACCAAGAAAAACAAATAATAAGGCAAGACACAAAACAAAACTCACTTTTGTGCCTAAGAACTTAGGGAACACAAGGAAAGTAAAAAAATATGCACAAGGAGAGAGGATAACCTTAGTAATAATTTTTGATATATATCCCATTGACTGGGATATGAAGCTCCTCTTCATCTAACCTTGAGAGTTGGAAATCATTGTGTTGCTTACATTGTGTGATCACATATGGGCCACTTCATAAAGCACCAAACTTTGTGTGTCTTCTAAGTTTAGCCCTATCTTCATCCCATTTTAGGATAATATATCCCTCCTTGAATATTCTTGGCATGGATTTCTTGTCAAAGTATCTATTTGTTTATTCTTGGTGAGTTCTCGTAATCTGCATAGCTTGATCTTTTTTCTCCTCAAGTTCCATTAAATCACATAACCTAACTTTCATGATTTCATTATCCATTAATTGGATCTAATAATTAATGTCCAAGATTGGTAACTCAAGTTAAATATGAAATATAAATTCTTTCCCATAAACAAGTGTGTATGGTGAATTCCCAATTACTCTCTTTGGGGTAATCCTATCATCCCAAAGGGCTGTCTTCAACTTAGAATGTCAAGTCCTTTAATTCTACTCCATTATCCTCTTTATGATCCTAATTAGATTCTTACTTGTAGACTCAGCTATTATATTCCATTGGGGATAATAGTTGGATGAGATGCTAAGATAGATGACATGCTTCAAAGCCCATTCACTTATCCTTGCTCCAAGAAAAGTAAATGCATTATATAAAATTATTGTTGAAAGAGCCAAAAACCTTATTACTATACCTTCATAGAAGTCTATAATTGTTTTTTCATTTTCCTCTTTAAGAGATATATCCTCCACCCATCTTGTAAATTAATCTGTAGTAGTCAACACCCACTTGTGACCAACACTATAAGGTGGACTGATTAGGCCTTTGAAATCCACACCCCATTGCTTAAAGTGTGAATTAACTTGAATTGGGTGAAAATTAAAGGCAAAAATATTTTTTTTCCATCAAAGAGACCACATTTTTGACGTTTTCTTACCCAAGCATGAGTTTCTTTGAACAAGATAGGCCAAAAGTATCCAACTCTTATAATCCTAACAGATGTGGTCCTTGGAGCAAAGTGACCACCAATTGGTCCATCATGAAACTCAAATAGTAATTTGTCAATATGATATAAAATAATACACCTCAATAACACACTTGAAAAGTCCTTCCTAAATATCACTCCATCAACAAGTACATAAAGAATGGATTGCAATCTCAAATACCTTCTTCTAGCTCTATCAAGACCTTATGGACACTCACCAACTTGAAGAAAATGAATCATGATTTTTGTCTAAATCCTCATTAATGAAGGTAAAAATAACATAAGGTCATCATTAAATTCCAAAAAAACCTCCTTTTTCTCTTTCAACTCTAAAGTAAGATGCTGATATAACCCTTTTCCCTTCACTAGCTTGGTTGTCTTGATTTCCACATCATATTCCATCACTTTTGTGATATAACCTAACCTCTTATCATTAAAATACCTACTCAAGATAAATTATTTGACATTAGGATGATGTAAAAATATGTGAATCTTGTTATTAGATAGCATATGCCTAAATTTGTTTAGCCTCTTAATAATTGAAAGTACTTATTTCTCAGAATAGGTGTATCTTACCTCATATCCTTCTAAACCTTTACTAAAGAAGGTAATAAGCTACTATAAATTTTCATCATTTTATTGAGTAAGCATGGTAGAGATTACCTCTTCATTCTCAAATACATACAAATTGAAATATTTGGAGAAATTAGGACTTACAAGAGTAAGAGCTTAGGTAATGGCTTGTTTGATCTCTTCAAAACATTACTTCCTCATTCTTGTCCAAGTGAACACTTCATATTTCCTTAGAATGAAGGTTAGAAGCTTAACCAAGTTATAAAAATTAGGAATTAATCTCCTTATTAAATTGATTTTCCCAAATAAACTTTACAAACCTTTCTTATGTTTAGATGAAGATAGTGCCAAGATGTCACTCACCCTTTCAGGATCAATGGATAGGCCATTCTTAGAGATAATGTTCCTTAAGATTTTTCCTTCATGGAATAAAAATCCACATTTATTTTGCTTTAGATATATCTCAAACTCTCTACACCTTTCAAAAATCTACCTTAGATGATTCAAGTGATCATTTGCATCTTTAGAGAAAATTGTTACATCATCAAGATTCACCAACACAATGTCATTGATTAGTCCTTGAAAATCCATATCCATTACATGTTAAAAATTATCTCTAGCATTAGACAATCCAAAATGTATCTTTACATAAGCATATGTACCCAATTTAGTAGTAAAGGTTGTGTTGTATTGGTTAGTCCTTGAAAATCCATATCCATTACATGTTAAAAATTATCTCTAGCATTAGACAATCCAAAATGTATCTTTACATAAGCATATGTACCCAATTTAGTAGTAAAGGTTGTGTTGTATTGGTTACTTTCCATCACCAAAATCTAATTATACCCAGAATACCCATCAAGGAGAGAAAACCTCTCACTACCTACCATAACTTACAATATTTTTTCCATGCAAGAGATGGGAAATCATATTTCAAGTAAACTCTATTAAAGTACCTAATGCTATCACACAACATGATGTCCCCATTCTTCTTTCTAAGAGGGACTAAGTTGGCCAACCAAAATGAATGTTGGGTAGGAAAGATGATTCTAGACTCAATTAACTTATTGATCTCTTTATTTAGGAGGGGTTCAATATTAATATTGATTGGCCTTTATCCTTTCTTAATAGGATTAATTTTCATCTAGATCTATGGTGTGTTGAGCTAGGCTTGGATCAAAACCCTTCAAATCACTATAATCCAATGCAAAGACATCACTAATGCCTTATATAACTCAATGGAATCATGTTTCTCTTGACTAGTGCAAAATTTTCCAAGTGCAAGTAACTTATTATTAAATATTTATACCTTCTCATAGTTATCTTGATTTTTAGACATGCTTACCTTTTATTTTTTTAATTGTTCATCCTCACTGAATATGATTTCAAGAGTAACTAAGCCTTTAGGAAGCTTTTTGGATCTCAATTGGAAAATATACCTTCCATAATATTGTTGCAGTTTGGATTGATTACTAAAATAAAACTCATCCTCCTCTTGTATAAAACAAGCTATTTGTTGATCACTATAAAACACTTGCCAATTAGTAACATTATCTGGTGTGGAGGGACTTACAATGACCTTTAGATGAGGTTGGTTCTTATCCTCTTTTATACCTTTTAGAACATCAAATTAAGCTCCAATAACTATCAAGATATCATAATGTTGATTGTGCTCTCTTAGAATGGATGTGGTGTTGAAATATTGGAAATATTCTAATAGATCCCATACTCTATGCTTATATGACTTAAGTAAATAGTTCTTGGTCAAATGTGGCCCTTTAACTTGGTTCACAAGTTCACTATCTCCATACACTTACAAATATTTAACTCCCTTTTTCTATCCCATTCATGACCATAAATGAGGGACTCAACTATACCACATTAAAAGTATATGCGAATTGAAATATAAAATTTGAATAGTACCTTTCTCTATAAGGTGAAACCAAAAATTTTCCACCACCTACCCCAATTTTGCTTCTTGACCCATTAAAGAAAAGCTACCATAAACCATTCACATTCTCAATTGGCTTCACTAAGTTTGGTATGAAAGAGTCCTTATCATGTATATAATACACCCCAAGACCAGATTCCTATATGAACTTGTAAGCATCGTGATCATAATGATCATATCCCCATTCATCTAAGAGCAAATTAGAAACTCCTTCAAGGGAAGATGATGGAGATTGGTCAATGTGGAGTTCCTCTTCATCAATGATAGCATAGTTAAAATTTTCCACTTTATGTGTGTATGGATCCAAGTGAATATGATGAATTTTTTCTAACTCAATATTTACCTTAGTTCCATACTTTATCTAAACAGCTTGTATGACCAATTGACTGCCAAGTATCCAACTATCTTGGCTTTAAAATCTCTTAACAAGAAAAAGGCAAAGTATGAAGGTAAACATACCATAACCACATCATGAGGAATGGAGAAGTTAGGACAATCATGAATGATCAAATTAAAATATTTAACTACCCCAAAATTCTTGGTTGGTGATCCATTCAATTATAAGACTCCCTTAATCATTGGCTCATACTTGACGCCTAGATTATTTGTTATACACTTAGCCATAGCTAATGTATTATCCCCACTATATATGATGCAATTATGAATTAATAAATAACCAATGATTATATATAGGTATAAATGAGGATTTTTTTCATTCTTTTTCACTTGACCATCTATAGGTTGCTTTCCATTAACTAGGACAACATTTTCATTCCTAGATGAGCCAACTTGCTTACATAATCCTTGAAATTATTTTTCGAGCTTATATTTCTGCCCTAGTATTTTCAAAGAATCCCATAATGAGATATTCAAGTGTATCTTCTTATTTTGGTCTATAACATTAATATAAGGATTGTTCATCTTTGGGGGCTCCTTAGGAGCACAAGATCTTTGTGGTGTAGCTTAAGAAGGAGGGTGAACAGGAGCTATTTTCACAATCTAAAACTTTTGATTTTCTTGAACTCTAAAGGATAAGTTTTACACACTTACCATTGGAGATGAAGTTGGGACCAAAATAAGTTCTTGAGCTGCTCCTTGTTGCTTTTCAATGGCCCTTTTCTTGGACCTAATGTTAGAGGCAATTCTAGTATTCATATTACTTAGATTACCCAAGTGATTAATATCATAAAACTCTCCCTGAAAATTATTAATTAAGGTATAATCATATTTTGGTTTACCATTATCCACCCAACTTTACATTGGTCCTTCAAAACATAAAACTTGGAAAGATTGATTACCTTGCATTGCCATGGTTTGATTGTGCATTTCATTTACATAAGCAACTTGTTCTTTATTTTTCTCAAAGGGTGGAAATCATGGATATTATTAAACTAAGTTATTTTAATTGGGGACAAGATATTTATAATATGAGGTAGCATTAGGATTGTAGCTTTGATAAGGCCTAGCTTAGGTGATTTGACCTGTTTCTTGCATATCGCTTTGAAAAGGAGTTCTATTGGTTTTCCCAAAATGATTCTAGTTTGATATGGATTATAACCTTGGGCTTGTTTCCTTTTGAGGGAAACCAAATCATTAGTGAAATTTTAGAGAAAATTTTTAACTTCATGGATCTTATTTTGAGGATTCACAACATACCTTTATTGACTAGGAAAAGGAGTTAAAGTGGGTAATGCAACTTGGCTAGGAGGCTACAAATAAGGTAATAGTGGTATTGGTGGTATAGGAGCTATTTCTCCTACTTTTACAAGGAAATTATTAGCATTAATGGATATGCCATAGGTAACAGGAAATGTATTTCCACCCATAGATTGAATAATCATGGAAATGTCACCATTTAATGCCCTTAAATAGTACAAGTAGGCATAGTTTGGAGTAGGCCTCATAAAAGATAGGATTCTATCCCATGTCTTTTGAAACTTAGTTTTAAAATCTTACATTAATTAGTGTGGTGCCCTCTTGATATTGGTTAGCTTCTCAACTAGTGATAGGTGATCACTTTTCTCCTCAAACCTCTTAGACAAAAGGTCTCCTAGCTCATACCATGTAGTAATGGATTTGTGAGTTAAAGTTTCATAAAAATATAAGGCTTTCCCTTTGAAATATAATTCTAATAATCTTTTAGATACATTCTCTTGAGTAATGTTATGAATGTTACAAAAATTTTACATATTCCTAATATGCCCATTAAGAGTGGCAGGACCTTCTCCACTAAAATATGGAACACCTTTAAGGGATGCCCCTAGAAATTGGTCATATTGGGCACGTTTAAATGGAGATGAACCAGTAAAATCCACAAAATGGAAAGGCATTTACATATTGGAGTGTGACCCAAGTATATTAAAAGTTAAACTCAACAAGAACCTAGATATATTAAACACAAACTCTTTTAAATAAGGATGGTTGTTCACAAACCTAAACCTTATATAATAATATGAAGGTATTTTCACAAAATTAAATGGTATATCTTTAGCAATAGACCTAGTGGTCACCTTTGGCATGGAAAATATGAACTAATCATCAAATAAAGACTTGAAATCTTCAATAGAGTCACCAAGTGTTGAATGTAGATGCTCTTGTAGCTACAACTATGCCAAAAATTATTGACACTTGAATTATCACCCTTGAGTAGCTTATTATCTATCCTCATATAAGTGGCATAATGGAAACATCCATCTTGATATGGGTGATAACATTGAGAGATGAATCTCTATAAGGGATAGTTCCCTTAATGCACTCTTTGAATCACTTCTTTACCTATCAACTTCTAGATGAAAAAAACTAATAAAACCAAAAAGGTGATGAAAAAATGTTTAATATCATCCCATTTGACTTAATATCTACTAATTAAAGATAAACAAAGTCTCTCTCACACAAAACTCATAACTTAGGATGCATTGTCACATCAATGTTTCATATGTTAGATTAAAGAAGGTATTTGATACTTAAGAGCATAATAGATGATTCCATGAAGGGATATAGTCATAAAACACTTATAATACACCAATAAAATTAGAAAATAATACTAATAAATACCTGTAACAATAACCTTTATGCACATTTGGTAGACAACCAAGAGTAACATGCTAGAAAAGAAGATCTTTCACTAGGCAAGACTAACAGGATTGAAATCAATAATCAATAGTATAACATGTGAGTGTAAAAATAACTTGTATGTTTCATAAAGATTATTTCAAGTAAAAATTTGGCTAGAGTTTCCCCATTAACCAATGGAGGCTACCAAAAAGAATCAAAAGAGTACATATTTATAGCTTTTAAGAGAGAGGCAAAGTAAAGGAAGTCCAAAGGTCAATTGGACATGTGTATATATTCCAAAAGGAGTTAAAATTTACATGATAAATAGTACTTAGTAAAACAATGTAATTTTAGGAGGTCCAATTGTCCATACAAGTCATGGAAATTATGAAAAGTGGCATAGAACTCTTAATCTTGTCATATAAAATTGTCTTCATAATTTGCATCTATTTAAACTTCCCACCACTAACTAGGGATAGATAAGATGATTGGTATGAGATGGAATGAATTCAATCATGCAATTCCATGAATCATTTTTGATCCTACTCATTTATAAACTCTTAGAAATAAGCAATCACTACCTGTAATCTTAAAAACACACTTTTTTGCTAAGCTTCACATTTTTCTTCAAAAATTCTTTTTTTTCTAGTGAAATTTAATTAAGGGGACTTAAATAAAAATTAAAATATTATCCATGTACTTATTCCCCTCAACTTCACCTTAAAAGGACATCTAATAGAGGTTTCCACACTTTTCACCCTTATGACCACCATGCTAGTTTTGACTAGCTAAAAAGAGAGATTTTGCTAGGACACTTATATGTTTTTTAATATATTAAAAATACCATAATGAGATATAGTATCTCATAATATTCCCATCAAACTTTATTGTACCATTAAAAACATCATAGACCCTACAAATCACAAAAAATGGTGAGAAACCCAACATTTTTCTTATTTTCCATATAGTTTCATACATGTACTTGCATTTTTGAGAGCCTAAGTGAGTCCTATAAATTATAAAATGAGTTTCCTTGACAAAATTATTCCATTATAATGGCTCTCCAAGCTCATTTTCCTCATTGCGTTAAAACCAAGGTTTTAGTAGGGTTTTAGGTAGTTTTAGGTGTTAATCTTTGTTCATAAAACTTGGAAATTAAACCTACCTAAATATTAAAAAATATTTATTTCAAGGGACCCTATTAACTCCCCTAAATCCCTTTGGTTCCCATGCATATCATTTGAAAACATATGAGCTTGACACTTTGACCTCTTGACTTGGTTTCTCCATTTTAGTGCATAGCTTAGCCATTTCCAGGTTAAAAACCATCTTCTTGAAAGATTTTATACCTGAAAAATCCTATAAATATATAAAAACACTATATAAACATGTTCCAACCATTTGGATAGTTCATCAAAGCCTAGAAATGCATATAGACCCCTACTTGGCTTTAAGTCAACTTAAGTCTTAATGGGCTTGGCATACCCTTTATAGGTTTGCATCATTTGGAATATTATATCATCCTTAGAATTTATTATTAAAAAATTTCACACTTAATTCACACTCACCAATACATCACATTACCTCTCAAACACTTCTTTTCATCCTTTCTTTCTCATTTGATAATTAGGCATAGTGGGAACTTGCCTAATTTGATTACATGCATGACAAAATAGGTCATTTTGAAGGGTTATAATTTTATTTGAATTTTAATTATCCTATATACATATTAAATAATCATTATCCAATGTTACTTTAGTATCTCAATACTTAAAATTAATTTATTTGCTCATTTTGGCATCCTTTACTTGGTAAACCAAAGCTCTGATTTTCCTGAGTGGCTGATCTTTGAGATAAAATAGAGAGACATAAACCTTATCCCCTTGAAAAAATTAGAGATTTTATAGTTTTATAATGTCATAATTAGGATCTATTACAAATTTAAATTTCATAATCCCTCATTTAGGTACCTAACCAACTCAACTTGTCTAAAAAAGGGGCTAAAACCCCTATTTTCTTGCATTTTTTACCAAATCCACCTATAGGTAACCTTTTAAAAAAAAATCATGATTATAAACTACCTATAAATGTTTCCCACATTTAAATTTTTATTATTATTATTTTAAAACCATTTAAAACCTTTCCTCTTAGTGTATTTTTATGTTTACTCTTTGAACCAAGTGTTTCCTAGCTTACTTACATGAATTGTAGTCCATTTACCAAGTGAGGGGAATATTTGAGCATCTTAGCAGTGTCTTGGGTATTTTGGGAAATCTATTAGATAATTATTAATCCAATTTAAACCATTCACACCTTCCTCTCACTCCTAGAGGGTTCTTGACTCCTTTAGCCTTCCATTTTCCTAAACCCTACCTTGACTATGATAGTCTTGCATGTAGGTGTTTGTCACCTCTTAGAAATCCTATCAATATGATTTTATACCTCATTTAACCTTAAAATTACTATATAATATCTAATTTATTCCATTTATCCCTTTGGGTAACTCAATTAAATCTAAACCCATGTCAATCACCATAGTTTATATCAAATATCACCTAAATGACATGTAGGTGAGCTTTTAGGCATGAGAGAGGCTATGAACCTAATCATCAAGAGTATCTACGTTATTTATAAGTCTTATGTCCTTTATAATTTATTATTCCAATTCAAACATGTTCCTTTTAATCTCAAAGGTCCTCTTAACCTTGGAAACTAAGTATACTTCCTTTCATTGGGATAGTGCCTTTTTGATCCCTACCTGTAGCTTGTTATGGATTTATCAATAGTGTTTATTATAAAATAAATTTTTTAAAGCTTAACCTACAAGTAAAACATGTTTTATTAACCTCAAAAATCACATAAGGTAGTTAAATGAGAGTTTTTATACATGTCTATGCATTTTTTCTTCATTCCACCTATCTGACCTTTGTCTCAGTCCATAAAAAAGTTATAAGTTTACCTAGAGTCTTTGAGAGGTATATGTGAGTTATATTCCCTTTTTAACATCTCATTAATTTTTCAAAATTACAATTTAGTTGATCACACATCACCACATCAAGTATAAATTTCCATTTCTCACTTGTAATGAAACTACCAACTGAGTCTTATATTGCCCATGTCCCTTTGACCCCTATAGCTTATTTTCACTCTTTAAGACTTGAAATAAAGCTAAAATATATATTAAAAACTCCTTAGAGTCACTTGAATCATTATTTAAATATTTTAAACCACGTCTAATGTATTTCCAACTTTAAGAGGTGATAAACCTTGTTCACTATCTATCCAAAGTTTATATCAAATCTTAGTTGTAAGTATAATCTTCAGGCATTTGTATGGATTATGAGTACATGAAATGGATAATGGAACTTATTATAAACTTTATATATATTCCTTTATGTTTTTTATGTTTCACTCAACTCACCTAGTCACCTAGTCATGTATGGATTTTTGATATTGCTCCTCAAAGCAACAAATGGCCATTATTTCCTTTAGGCCTGTAGATGTTATTGAAACAAATCAATGTGTTTTAGAGAAATTTTGATGCCCTCAAAAACATGTCATCCTCTACCTTTTTATCTTCACCTTTAGCATGGAAAATCAATCCATATTATAGGCAAAATATTGCAATTATTCAAATCCTTTAGGACTGCTTGTAAGCCTATTGTGGGGAAACAACATAAGCCCATGGGACCTTTATTTAGTGTTTTCTAGGTAGACAGACTTGAAAACACAATAAATTATCTTAGAGGTATTCTCAAATTTTAAATAGTACTATTACACCTTGGATGGGCTATTGTATACCAATTCATGATGCAAAAGTTTTAAGTGAGGTCTTACCTCATTATCACATTCAAATAACCACCTCAAACCCCTATCTAGGCTACTTAGAGGTGGAGGTCTAATTGCACCATCATGAATGATAGGATAGACAATATGGAGGTCTCTCATACACTTGAAGTTTAATGCTTTCCACTAATAAATTGATTCATTTATAGCTAAACCAAGAGGTTACAATGCATATTCATCCTTTCATACAGCAACATGATGTAAACAGAGGTCATGTAGATGCACATTTTGAGTTTCAAGGTAGTGACAGTGAAATTGAGCATTGAAATGCTTGATTAAGTCCTTCCTAACACTTCAAATGTAGTTTTTATCCTTAATAATGAAAAAATCCATTAGAAACACTTTGAGAACACTTCAAAACATTCTCTCCTACATGGAAATCACCCTAATGTTCATGGAGTTCAACAAACAGGGGCATTTCATGACTAAGACAACTTGGGACATGAGCACATGGTCAAGTTTTATGATTTTTTGTAAGTTCAAATGGAAACTCACTCAACCTCTAAAGTCTTAAACATCTAAAACACTTCCATTACCACTTTATATATAGGGTAAATAAGCTTGTATAAGAAACTCAACTAAAACTAAGTAGGTAAGCTACCCGAAGAATGCTATGGTGAGATAAAAACATGGAAATAAGTAATGATATGACCCATGAACTTATGTGACACTCTTTCATAGTTAAAAATATCAACTAAAGAAGGGATACACTTAGAAAATCAAAACACTCCAACTGAAACTACACATGGTGACACCCCATTACATGGTAGACCAATTTTGGTCATCCAAACTTCATGAATCATGAAAAAATAATGTATAACATCTGAGGAGGAATCCAACATCCTCTATATCCAACACTATCAACTAGCTCATACAGATATGAACAAACAAGACCAAAACTTGAAGGGTGCACCACATAACTATCAAATTTGCATAGTAAACTTATTAGCGATTGTTAATAAATCATATTTAATAATTTTTAAGATACTTATATTAAAATTAAGGTAATGGAGTTTGAAACAACCTCTTGAAATCATTTTGTTTGAAACTTATTATGCTTCCCATAATGAGCAAAAACCTAATGGTCACTCTAGTCTACCAAGAAGAGTAAAAAATGTGTAGAATGGTTTTGGAATTCAAAAAAATGTTATAGATCAAACCAAGTTTTTAAGTGAGTTTTATAAGCATGAGGATACTTCCCATGATCATTCCCACATGACACACTTCTCAAGAATATGTACAAGTACCATTTTTCTTTTTTTTTAACTAATTTTTATAAATTTATTTAGGGAAAATGCAAAATTATGACATAAATGACATACATGAAATATAAAATGATGTATTGGATGTTTTACATGATATTATTAAACTTATTCACCTTGAGAAATGTGTTAAATGCATCAATGACTCTTAAAATGGCATAAAATGATCCCAAAAGGATAAATTAACTAATGCAACTAAAAGCAAAGCTAATGTGACCTCAAGTGACATAATATAACAAGTGAAAATTTATATGACAAAAAACTAAAACCCCTTAAAATGTCTAAAATAAAAAAAATTGCCTAGGGGTGCTCAAATTTGACCAAAAGTCAAATTTGGTCAACACTAACCCCCTCAAGTATATGCACTCTAAGCCATATCAAAACCATTATATGTGTAAGTGGATCATGCTTTTAGTTAAGTTTGACCATTAACATAAAATTCCATCAAAGGATTGGTCATTTCTGACTAGTTAGCCAAAGCTCCTCTACCCGATAATCAACCAATACCTCTTACCTTTCCTGATGAGTCTATTGTAACTCTTTCCTAAGAGGAAGCTCCCCATCATATGACCATGTTTTTCAATAGCTCAAAGTGATAAAATGGTTGGGGCACTAAAAAAATTCCTCATTCCACTTAATGGATAACCACTTCCTCTTTCCTTTAAACTTGACTTTAATTGCACCAATAATGTAGATGAATACGAAGCCTTAGTCATATGTCTTCAAACTACCCTATCTTTAGAAATCAAAATAATTAGTATCTTTAAAGACTCTCAGTTGGTCATCAAGTAAGTCAAGAAATAGTATTAGTGCAAAAATTATGCCCTTTTAAATTAAAAACAACTTGTAGATGTATTCTTAACATCATTTGAGCATTACACCATTGGATCTATTCCTCGATCCATCAACAAATTTACAAACACAATGGCATCTCTTGCTTCCCAAATTTCATCCCAACTGGCTAAATCTAAACAATTTGTCACCATTAATTATTTTATCACACCTTCATATATCATTTTAGGCCTTACCACCATTTATAATGTGGAAACCTAGCCTTCTAACATTTGGTATGATCAAACTTTTAATTACCTTAACTTTAGCATTCTCCCTCCTAATCTTTCAAAGAATTCCCATAGAGATTTTACCAAAGGTACCTCTCATTACACCATTCTAGGAGTAATCCTTTACAAACTAGGTTTTGATGACATCCCTCTCCATTGTCTCCATAGTCATGAGGCCTCTCATTCCATCAAGGAATTCCATGATGGCATTTATGGGGGACACTTTAGTGGCCTAGCTATTGCCAAATGTATTCTTCACCTAGGTTATTATTGGCCCACACTTAATAAAGACTATTGTGACTATGTCAATAAATACGTTAAGTGTCAACAACATTTTAACTTTCATCATGTACCTCCTTAAGGTCTTCAAGAATCTCAAGATTATTATCCCTTCTCATAGTGGGGCCTTGACCTTATTAGGAAAATCAACCCTTATTCTTTGTGATGACATAAATATATCATCACTGTCATAGAATATTTCACCAAATAGGTAGAAACCATCCCACTTATATCAACCAAAAATAAATATATCATTGACTTCATCAACCATCATATCATCTATTTCTTTGGTATCCCCTATAAGATCATCACTGATAATGGTAAATCCTTCAAAAATAAGAAAGTCAAAGAGCTTTGTGATTATTTTGGCATCAACTTAAGCTTTTCCTCACCTTATTATCTACAAGCCAATGGATAGGTATAAGCTTCCAACAAAACCCTCATCAAAATGCTCACAAAGGTGGTTGGTGCTTTTGGTCAGGATTAGCACCTCTATATCCCTTTCTCTCTATAAGCTTATCACACTAGTATCTAAATTATTATGGGTGCTAAACCTTTCTCCCTCATCTTTTGAGCTGAGGTAGTATTGACTCTTGAAGTCTAAATTCCATCACTTCACATATCCTTGCATGAAATCCTCTCTAAAAGTGACTATCATAAAAAACACCTCACATGCCTAAAGCTTATTGATGAGCATCAACTTACCATGCTCAATCATCTTTATGTCTATCAAGAATGAATCAAGCGTTCTTATAAAAAAATTTAAAAAAGAAAGAATTCAACATCAGAGACCTCATCCTTAAATAAAATCAACATTTAACTAACATGGAGAAGACTAAGAAAAGAAAGTTCACTTTTAATTATTTAGGACCCTACATTATAACCCATATGTATGGACTTGGTGCCTGCATTTGTCCTCTCTTAAAGGTAAAACATAACCTAAGCCTATCAATGCTTCACATCTACATCCTTTCTATTGTTAAATAGGATTGTACTTATCTTTATGTCTAACATAAGCTCATCACTTGGTTCATGAGACTTTTACCCCCTCTAACCTACATTTCCTCTATCCTTCAAGAATAATTAACTACAACATAGAACCATGTGATTCATCCATCACATATAAAACCTAATCCTAAGTATGGGTACCTTAGCTCTACCCATAACATGGTTATCATGGATACTTTTTATCTTTTAATATATAAAATCTCATGGTTAGTTGTTTCTCAACCCAATAACATTTTATGCTAAAGTCTTTCCTCCATATAGGTAGACCTTTAAGATAAAGTAGACTTCTCCATGTTAGAATCCACATTCAAAATCATAGCATTGAAGACTAATCCCTTAAAGGATAGCTACCTAATAATTCAAAGTTTCTTAAAAGTAGACTAATCCCTTGAAGAACAACTCTAAAAATCAAATTTTAGACCACTCCATTAAAAGGATGGCTAAGCAATAATTATTTAAAGCTTCTCACATTGATCATCTTCAGTAACTTACTAAAATAGGAAAATCAATAAATGAAACTCTATCAAAATAAAAATAAGTAAGCTATAATCAGATATTCAAAATGCCATTGGTAGACTTTTTACATTGATAAATCTATATAGTATCCCCTCATGCTAAAATTGCCTCCTATATATAGCATTAGTAGACTTCCTACATTGATCAATCTATATATCATAATCAAGTATGGACTTGTCTATCATGGATCTTTGGTCACCTATGGAAGGGGCATGCTAACCTACATTATCTTACCACTACACCTATGGAACACTCAATGCCATACCTAACACCTATTCTCCCTTCATACTTCTCTGAACTCAAGGGACTATGAGCTTACTTAATACAAAGTGATCAAGACAAACTTATTCTCAATCAAAGCATGCTCTTGCAAAGAACTTGATGGGATTGTGTTCACTAAGTTGATCCAACTATAGTTTCTTATTGGTAGGTTCTTACAAATTAGAGAAACATGCCTCTTCTTTATCTCTTTCTTGTGACATGAGAACATGTGTGCCTTTCTTTGTTTCCTTTCAACATGGCCAAATATTCTCATGACCATAATAATATTACACCCTCTCCTACCATAACCTAAAAACAATACCAAAAATGTTATAATATCAAGTCAAACCTATCTACTACACTATCACATCTTACCAATAAAACAATTTTTTAATGCATCAACAAAATATCATCACATCCATTATTTAAACTAACTTAAACTAAACATTCTCTAGTCTAGTCACCAAATTATCATCATCATGCCTCAACTAGCCAATCAATATAAACATAATCATAACTAGCATCATCAGATTATGACACGATCATCAAAGACATCATGACCATTATACACATATATCCTCATAATCATGATCATAACTCAACATAAACATCATAATCAAACTAATTATAACAATAATCACATCATCATCATACCTAAACTAACATATGATAAACAACATAGGCACAAACCATAATCATAATCATAATCATAATCATAATCATAAACATCATCTTGCATAAATTATAATCATTAACATCATCATAATCATAATATGAATAATAATAAACCATAGAAGCATCCAAAATCTACATGATCAACATGAGCATGAACATCATCAAAACTATAATCATAAACATAATCATAATATAAAATGATACATGTTGTAATATGTCTCTCTCATAAATATATCTCTCCTCATTGACATGAAAGATAGTATAAAAAAGTATCAAAAAATATATATTATACAAATATCATATCTCAAGACCTTGGGATACCAGAACCAGAACCACTTGCACCTACCTCACCATCTAATGTTGGACCCCTTAATGTACTTGATTATACTACTATTGATGCCTACTAAACTAGTGTAGCTATTTTTGGACCCATAACTAGGATAGACTATAATCATATCTCATTACATTTGGTAACTGAGCTATCACCATAGATTCATAAAATCTAAGCTCCTACATGATGGCTAGATATCGTGTCCTCAAAACAAAGTCATATGGTCCTCTTCCTAATATGATCACCCACCTCTCTATCTAAATGAATCCCTCTCCTAATTGATTATGATTACCTATTGGAGTGGCAACCTACCCCTATAAAGTGACTATTTATGCCTACAACATTATCACATATCCTTATAAACCTATCACCTAAGTCTATGTTATTATAAGGGTTATTATCTAGTCATCTTGTCCTTCACCCTATACCTATATAGGATCAACAGCCATGGGCTATTGGTACCCATATCCCCATATAAAATCTATGGTCACATACCTAGCCTAATACAATCCCATGTATCCATTAATAAATCCCAACTCATCTATGGGATCTCTCATTAGAATTTCCTCATAATCCAACATAATAACATCCAGTTGTGGCTCTAAAAGTAGGTACTTTGCATCCTCCCTCCTATATTGAGGAACATCTAGCGGTATATCCTATACTAAGCTAAACTTTATCTAGACTTGATCTACTAGGATGCACTTAGTTTCTCCATCCCATCTCCCATAAACCCACTAAGAAATATACAATGATACAGTATGGTACCTATAACCTATCCATAAGGGCCAATTAACACAAGGTATCTATGTGATATCTACTACCACCAAACCCTCCAAGGCATCTCAAAACCAATCTATACCTCTAGCTCCACCAGTAGTTGCTGACAGTGCATAATCACCTCACCACGTCATAAAAATACCCTATAGTCAATTAACACATACCCTTCCCAAGGTAACACACGTGGCCTCAATACCCATATTTGCTCATATGCTTAGTAGTGGAACACAAAATTGATGTTGATCCTATATCATATCTACACTCTGAAGTCCCAAAGCTCTATATATATCTACACTAGAAACACTTGGGGCCATCTAAAAACCATCCTCCCTAGAAGCATCTCTATTAGCACTCCCAATAGCAAACATGGAAACCAATTACTACTCTAATCTAACACCATGAAACATGATATACCCATTATCATCATGGTCATAAAGCATCTATCTTATGGGGCCCTTTGGTATAATGGCCCATGGTAAACTCAACCAATATGGTATCTAGCTTAGACCTAATCAATTCCTTAAATCATATCTATGAAGTAGTCCCTCTCCTCATTCTCTACATGATAGAGTGGCTCCCTCCAAATTGGAAGTTAAGTAATCCTATGGATGCCCTCTTACAATATTGACATATCCCTAGTTGTTAAAAATAAATTATTTATGGTAGGATCCCATATCTCAATGAGTGCCATAATCATCATAACATCTCATGGTAGGTGATGGTAATTCCTCATCGCCCCTAGGCCAACCTCTTGCATCTGCCTCCACATGACATATATCATCCCATCTCAAACCTCTGTAAATATCTTAGAGACTTAGTCTCTCATTTGGATCTAATCATGGGCCTACAAAATAATGTTATTAGTGTTAACCTCTAATACTCAATATAAACTCTAAATCATTCTACCCACTTTAACCTCCAACTTCTTATTCTACACCATTTCACCTTTAAAAATACTACAAACTTAACTTCAACACCATTTTACTCCCAACACTGACACATCCCCTTCACCTAGTAAAAACCTAGCAATAATTCTCAAAACACTTTTCCACTTCTTAAATATTTAAGCACCTATAAATAATTTAGACTTTCTTAATTATATTAAACACTTTCCTCTCTTACCATTTTCCCTATTTTAACCTTTTCCTCATCAACCATCAATGGTTCATAGAACTGTCAACCGTCCCTAGGTCACTTTTCTCCCCATGGAAATAAGTAATGATAAGTGTGCAAACTACCCAAAGAATGATATGATGAGATAAAAACATGTAAATAAGTAATTATATGACCCATGTACTTATGGGACATTATTTTCTTGTTAAAAATGTCACCTATATAAGGGATACACTTCCAAAATCAAAACACTTCAACTAAACGTACACATGGTGATAACCCCTTACATGTTACACTAATTTTTGTCTTCCAAAATTCATAAGTCATGAAAAAAATAATTTAGACCATCTGAGGAGGAATCCAACATCCTTTGGATCCAACACAACACATAGTTTTTATGGATATGCTCAAACAAGACAAAAACCTAAAGGGTACACCAAATAGCTGTCAAATTTGCGTAGTAAACGTGTTAGTGATTGTTAATAAATAATAGTTAATAATTTTTAAGATACTTATATTAAAATTAAGGTATTTTATTTTTAAATAACCTCCTAAAATATTTTTTTCTAAAACTTCTTGTGCTTTCCATACTGCGGAAAAGCCTGATGGTCACTCATGTCTGTCAAGAAGAACAAAAAATGTGTAGAATGGTTTTGGCATTAAAAATAATTTTATAGATAAAATAAATTGTGGAGGTTATTTTTATAAGCATGAGGATACTACCCATTATCATTCCCACATTTCACACTTCCCAAGAATTCATATAAATGCCATTTTTCTTCTTTTTTAACTAATTTTTACAACTTTAGTTAGGGAAAATACAAAATTATGACATAAATGACATACATGACATATAAAATGACTTATTTAATGTTTTACATGAAATTATGACACTTATTCACCTTGATAAATGTGCAAAATGCATTAATGACTCTAAAAATGACATAAAATGACCCCAAAAGGATAAATTAACTAATGCAACTAAAATCAAAGATAATGTGACCTCAAGTGACATATTTTAACAAGTGAAAATTTTTATGACAACAAATTAAACCCCTTAAAATGTTTAAAATAAATAATTTTCCCTTGGGGTGCCCAAATTTGACCAAAAGTCAAATTTGGTCAACACTGACCCCCTCAAGTATATGCACTCTAAGCCATATCAAAGACAACATATGGATAAGTGGCTCATGATTTTAGCTAATTTCAATCTTTATTTCTTAACACAAAATTAAATTAAAGGATATGTCATTTCTAACCATTTATCTAAATCTCCTCTACTTGATAATCAACCAATATCACTTACCTTTCTCGATGAGTGTATTGTAACTCTTTCACAATTGGTAGACTTTTTGCATTGATAAATCTATGTAGTATGCCATCATGATGAAATTACCTCCTATACATAGCATTGGTAAAATTCTTACATTGATTATTCTACATATCATAATTAGGCATGAACTTATCTATCATGTATCTTTCGTCATTTATCAAAGGGGCATGCTAACCTACATTAGGTTATCACTATGCCTGTGAACCAATCAACCTCCTACCTAACACCTATTCTCCCTTCATACTTCTCTGAACTCAAGTTACTATGATCTTACTTGATATTAAGTGATTAAGACACCCTTATTGTTAATAATATCATGCTCCTATAAAGCACTTGATGGGCTTGTGTTCACTAAGTTGATCAAACTATAGTTTCTTATTGGTAGGTTCTTACTAATCAGAGAAACATGCCTCTTCCTTATCCATTTTTTTTGACATGATAACATGTGTGCCCTTCTTTTTTTTCCTTTCAACATGGCCAAAAATTCTCACAACCACAACTATATACACCCTCTCCAACCATAACATAAAAATAATACCGAAAATGTTATCATATCAAGTCAAACCTGTCCACTACACTATCACATCTTACCAATAAATTTTTTTTAAGCATTAACAAAATATCATCACATCCATTTTTTAAAATAACTTAAAGTAAACATTCTCTAGTCCATTCACCACATTATCATCATCATGTCTCAATTATCCAATCAATATAAACATAATCATAACTAGCCTCATCACATCATGATGTGATCATTAAAGACATCATGACCATTATACACATATATCCTCATAATAATTATCATAATTCAACATAAACATCATAATCAACCTAATTATAATGATAATCACACCATCATCATACCTAAACTAACATATCATAAACAGCATAAACACAAACCATAATCATAATCGTAATCATAAACATCATCTTGCACAAATTATAATCATAAACATCATCGTGATCATAATATGAATAATCATATACCATAAATGCATCCATAATCCACATGATCAACATGAGCATGAACATCATCATAAGATAAAATGATACATGTTACAATATATATATATATATATATATATATATATATATATATATATATATATATATATATATATATATATATATATATATATATATATCTCACTTCATCAACATGAAAGTTAGCATAAACAAGTATCCAATATATATATATTTTAAAAATATCATAGCTCAAGACCTTGGGTATTAGAACCAAAACCACCTACACCTGCCCCACCATCTAATGATGGACCCCCTAATGTAACAACCTATGCTACTATTGATGCCCACTGAAATGGTGTAGCTATTATTGAACTCCCAAATGGTCTCCCAAATGTGCATAAAGGTTATTGTTACAGGTCTTTATTAGTATTATTTTCTAAGTTTATTGGTGTATTATAAGTGGTTTATGACTACATCCCTTCATGGAATCATCTATTATGCTCTTAAGTATCAAATACCTTCTTGAATCTAACATATGAAACATTTATGTGACAATGCATCCTAAGTTATGAGTTTTGTGTGAGAGAGACTTTGTTTATCTTTAATTAGTAGATATGAAGTCAAATGGGATGATATTAAACATTTTTTCATCACCTTTTTGGTTTTATTAGTTTTTTTCATCTAGAAGTTGATAGGTAAAGAAGTGATTCAAAGAGTGCATTAAGGGAACTATCCCTTATAGAGATTCATCTCTCAATGTTATCACCCATATCAAGATGGATGTTTCCATTATGCCACTTATATGAGGATAGATAATAAGCTACTCAAGGGTGATAATTCAAGTGTCAATAATTTTTGGCATAGTTATAGCTACAAGAGCATCTACATTCAACACTTGGTGACTCTATTGAAGATTTCAAGTCTTTATTTGATGATTAGTTCATATTTTCCATGCCAAAGGTGACCACTAGGTCTACTGCTAAAGATATACCATTTAATTTTGTGAAAATACCTTCATATTATTATATAAAGTTTAGGTTTTTGAACAACCATCCTTATTTAAAAGAGTTTGTGTTTAATATATCTAGGTTCTTGTTGAGTTTCACTTTTAATAGACTTGGGTCACACTCCAATATGTAAATGCCTTTCCATTTTGTGGATTTTACTGATTCATCTCCATTTAAACGTCCCCAATATGACCAATTTCTAGGGGCATCCCTTAAGGGTGTTTCATATTTTAGTGGAGAAGGTCCTACCACTCTTAATGAGCATATTAGGAATATGTAAAATTATTGTAACATTCATAACATTACTCAAGAGAATGTATCTATCAGATTATTAGCATTATATTTCAAATGGAAAGCCTTATAGTTTTATGAAACTTTAACTCACAAATCCATTACTACATGGTATGAGCTAGGAGACCTTTTGTCTAAGAGGTTTGAGGAGAAAAGTTATCACCTATCACTAGTTGAGAAGCTAACCAATATCAAGAGGGAACCATAAGAATTAATGTAAGATTTTAAAACTAAGTTTCAAAAGACATGGGATAGAATCCTAGCTTTTATGAGGCCTACTCCAAACTATGCCTGCTTGTACTATTTAAGGGCATTGAATAGTGACATTTCCATGATTATTCAATCTATGGGTGGAAATACATTGCCTGTTACCTATGGAATATCCATTAATGCTAAAAATTTCCTTGTAAAAGTAGGAGAAATAGCTCCTATACCACCAATACCACTATTACCTTATTTGTAGCCTCCTAGCCAAGTTGCACTACCCACTTTAACTCCTTTTCCTAGTCAATAAAGGTATGTTATGAATCCTCAAAATAAGATCCATGAAGTTAAAATTTTGCTCTAAAATTTCACTAATGAGTTGGTTTCCCTCAAAAGGAAGCAAGCCCAAGGTTATAATCCATATCAAACTAGAATCATTTTGGGAAAACCAATAGAACTCCTTTTCAAAGCAATATACAAGAAAAAGGTCAAATCACCTAAGCTAGGCCTTATAAAAGCTAAAATCCTAATGCTACCTCATATTCTAAATATCTTGTCCCCAACTAAAATAACTTAGTTTAATAATATCCATGATTTCCATCCTTTGAGAAAAATAAAGAACAAGTTGCTTATGTAAATGAAATGCACAATCAAACCATGGCAATGCAAGGTAATCAATCTTTCCAAGTTTTATGTTTTGAAGGACCAATGTAAAGTGGGGTGGATAATGGTAAACCAAAATATAATTATACCTTAGTTAATAATTTTTAGGGAGAGTTTTGTTATATTAATCACTTGGGGAATCTAAGTAATATGAATACTAGAATTGCCTCTAACACTAGGTCCAAGAAAAGGGCCATTGAAGAGCAACAAGGAGAAGCTCAAGGACTTATTTTGGTCCCAAATTGATCTCCAATGGTAAGTGTGTCAAACTTATCTCTTAGAGTGAAAGAAAATCAAAAGTTTTATATTGTGAAAATAGCTCCTATTCACCCTCCTTCTTAAGCTACACCACAAAGAGCTAGTGCTCCTAAGGAGCCCCAAAAGATGAACAATCCTTATATTAATGTTATAGATAAAAATAAGATATACACTTGAATATCTCATTATGGGATTCTTTTAAAATACTAGGGCAGAAATATAAGCTCCAAAATTAATTTAAAGGATTATGTAAGCAAGTTGGCTCATCTAGGAATGAAAATGTTGTCCTAGTTAATGGAAAGCAACCTATAGATGGTCAAGTGAAAAATAATGAAAAAAATCCTCATTTATACCTATATATAATCATTGGTTATTTATTAATTCATAATTGCATCATATATAGTGGGGATAATACTTTATCTATGGCTAAGTGTATAACAAATAATCTAGGCATCAAGTATGAGCCAATGATTAACGGAGTCTTATAATTAAATGGATCACCAACCAAGAATTTGGGGGTAGTTAAAGATTTTAATTTGATCATTCATGATTGTCCTAACTTCTCCATTCCTCATGATGTGGTTATGGTATGTTTACCTTCATACTTTGCCTTTTTCTTGTTAAGAGATTTTATAGCCAAGATAGTTGGATACTTGGAAGCCAATTGGTCATACAAGGTGTTTGGATAAAGTATGGAACTAAGGTAAATATTGAGTTAGAAAAAATTCATCATATTCACTTGGATCCATACACACATAAAGTGGAAAATGTTAACTATGCTATAATTGATTAAGAGTAACTCCACATTGACCAATCTCCATCATCCCTTGAAGGAGTTTCTAATTTGTTCTTAGATGAATGGGGATATGAGCATTATGATCATTATGCTTACAAGTTCATATAGGAATCTGGTCTTGGGGTGTATTATATACATGATAAGGACTCTTTCATACCAAACTTAGTAAATCCAATTGAGAATGTGAATGGTTTATGGTAGCTTTTCTTTAATGGGTCAAGAAGCAAAATTGGGGTAGGTGGTGGAAAATTGTTGGTTTCACCTTATAGAGAAAGGTACTATTCAAATTTTATATTTAAATTCTCATATACTTTTAATGTGGTAGAATTGAGTCCCTCATTTATGGTCGTGAATGGGATAGAAAAAGGGAGCTAAATATTTGCAAGTGTATGGAGATAGTGAACTTGTGAACCAAGTTAGAGGGCCACATTTGAGCAAGAACTCTTTACTTAAGTCATATAAGCATAGAGTATGGGATATAGTAGAATATTTCCAATATTTCAACACTACATCCATTCTAAGAGAGAAAAATAAGCATTATGATATCTTGGTAGTTATTGGAGCTCAATTTGATGTTCTAAAAGGTATAAAAGAGGATAAGAACCAACTTCATCTAAAGGTCATTGTAAGTCCCTCCACACCAGATAATGTTACTAATTGGCAAGTGTTTTATAGTGATCAAGAAATAGCTTGTTTTATAAAAGAGGAGGATGAGTTTTATTTTAATAATCAATCCAAACTGCAATAATAATATGGAAGTTATATTTTCCAATTGAGATCCAACAAGCTTCCTAAAGGCTTAGTTACTCTTGATATCATATTCAGTGAGGATGAACAAATAAAAAAATAGAAGGTAAGCATGTTTAAAAATCAAGAGAACTATGAGAAGGTATAAATATTTAAGAATAAGTTACTTGCACTTGGAAAAGTATGCACTAGTCAAGAGAAACATGCTTCCATTGAGTTATATAAGGAATTAGTGATGTCTTTGCATTGGAGTATAGTGATTTGAAGGGTTTTGATCCAAGCCTAGCTCAACACACCATAGAGCTAGATTAAAATTAATCCTATTAAGCAAGGATAAATGCCAATCAATATTAAGATTGAACCCCTCCTAAACAAAGAGATCACTAAGTTGATTGAGTCTAGAATCATCTTTCCTACCCAGCATTCATTTTGGTTGGCCAACTTAGTCCCTCTTAGAAAGAAGAATGGGGACATCATGTTGTGTGATAGCATTAGGGACTTTAATAGAGTTTACTTGAAATATAGTTTCCCATCTCTTGAATGGAAAAAATCTTGTAATTTATGGTAGGTAGTGAGAGGTTTTCTCTCCTTGATGGGTATTCTGGGTATAATTAGATTTTGGTGATGGAAAGTAACCAATACAACACAACCTTTACTACTAAATTGGGAATATATGCTTATATAAAGATAAATTTTGGTTTGTCTAATGCTAGATATAATTTTTAACATGTAATGGATATGGATTTTCAAGGACTAATCAATGACATTGTGTTGGTGTATCTTGATGATGTAATAATTTTCTCTAAAGATGCAAATGATCACTTGAATCATCTAAGGCAGATTTTTGAAAGGTGTAGAGAGTTTGAGATCTATTTAAACCAAAATAAATGTGTGTTTTATGTCCATGAAGGAAAACTCTTAAGGAACATTATCTCTAAGAAGGGCCTGTTTATTGATCCTAAAAAGGTGAGTGCCATCTTGGCACTATCTTCATCTAAACATAAGAAAGTTTTGTAAAGATTCTTTGGGAAAATCAATTTAATAAGGAGATTAATTCCTAATTTTTATAACTTGGTTAAATATTTTATAACGTCAGTAGACACCTCCTTCTTTCCATAATTTGATAGCTTGATGTAAAAGAAACCTGTGATAGTAGGCAGGGGTCGAATGGCTACGGCTTCACACTATATCTTCAAACTCAAATATTACACACTATTACAAAGACTTGTTTCAGTTTCTGATTCTCAGGATCCGTCAAAACAGGCAAGAGAAGAGCATACTCTTGGAACAAGCTACTAGATTTTCACACTGAAATTTTTTTGATGATAATGCAATGGGAGAGAGGCTTATTTATAGCAATTTTTGGGCGGTCCTGCCTGCTCACTGGCAAGGCGGTGTCAATCCCATCATGCTTTATAGCTCAAAAGATGGTTACAGTGAGATGCTATTCAAAGCATTGGATCCACAAGATGATGATGGTGAGGATGGAATCCTAGGCTGTGGGCCCAACATGTTTTCTGCTTCGTCTACGAGGTCATCTTCAGATATTGGATTAAAAAGGCATCTTATTTGGAAAGTGCTTTGGAGATGCCAATGTCGACAATTAGGGGGTCTCGCTTCACATGGCGTATGTCATGGAGTGCAGTGGAAATAAGATTCCCACTCAAGCTGTCGGCAAATGATTATGTGCATGACAGTATCCTGATCATGATTCTCTTCTTCATGAATTCTATGTGGGCCATGCTGAGCAATCCAACAATAAAGGTGTTTGTTGAATGTAGATCTAATCCAAATGTGCCATGTCCATAGTGGTCACTTTAGTAGCTCAGTGAACTGGTGATATATAAATTCACTATTGAGCCTTTCAATTGTGATGACTCCTAAGCTTTGTCAGCGGTTAGCTTGAAGCGTCATTGCTGCGGACATTTGCAGGTCTTGTCCTGCTGCATAAGAGATCCTCATGTATCGGGGATGCAGGCCTTCTCAAAGGATTTGTTCTTAAACAAGAACATTCATGGAGTAGAATCCTTGATTAAGTATCCTGGTAAGATTAAAACCAGGTGCAGGCTGATGCATCAATGTTGCTGGAGGATTCTGGCTGAGCCAATCTGCAATTACATTGTCAGAACCTATAATATGCTCCACATAAAAATTAAACTGGTTAAAGAATGCCTGCCACTGGACATATTTTCCATGACCATCTTTCCAACCATGATCTTTTTCTCTAAAGGTCATAAATCTAGTACAATCAGTTATAATTACAAAATGTGGCAAATGGAGAAGTTTAAGCATGAACTTCTCAAGACATTTCTTTACAGCATAGATCTCTTTATCAGAGGAGATCCATTTTAATACATCAGAGCTAAACACACCACTCACAAATTCACATACAAACTCTTTATTATCTACTATACAAACAAGTACTCCTCCCCAAGCAAGGTCAGAGGCATCAGTATAGACTTTCATTTGTTTGGACTTTGGAATATGTAGTTCTGGTAGTGAAGCTACAGTTGCTTTGATCTTTCAAACTGCTGCAGTATGTTGTTCTTCCCAATGAAATGATTTGTTTTTCTAGAGAAGTTTTTGTAGAATGTACCTATCTTCACCAGAGTTAGGATAGAAACTATTCAGATAATTTAACAAACCCAAAAATGCTTGTAGCTTGGGTTTATCCAAACATTCAAGAAAACTGATGACTTTTTCTTTGATGTGCAGCTGAACTTACAGTTTTGATTCTCAGATCACCATGCTGAGGAAGTTGCATTCAGTTTTACATAACTGAATCTTAGTTTTTGATAAGACTATTCCTACTTCTTGTGCCAGCTGAAAGAATTGGGAGAGATGAGTAGCATGCTCATCTAAAGAATTACTAAAAATTAAAATATCATCAATATATACACAAAGGAAATGACAAGTGCCACCAAAATTTTTATCCATATGTGTCTGATAGTATGTTGGCACATTCATAAGGCCGAAAGGCATGACAGTCCATTGATAATGGCCAAAGGGGCAGCTGAAGGCTGTCTTGGCTCTGTCTTCTTCTTTGACTCTGATCTGGTAAAAGCTTGACTTGCAGTCAAACTATGAGAAATACTTGCAGGCTGCAACTTTCTCAAGCAAGTAGATTTTATCTGGTATCAGATATGGATATGGCTCTATTATAGCATTTAATGGTTGGTAATTAATGACCATTCTCTTTTTACCTCATTTCTGCTCTGAATGCTTGTTGACCATAAAGGCGTAACAGCAGAAAGGAGAGGTTAATTTCTCAATGAAGCCATTTGCTTCCAAATCTTTGATTTGTGCTTCCATATCATCGTAATCCTAAGCTGGTATGGGAATCTTCTTCCCAATCTTCATGTGTTTGCCTTCAATTATCTTAATTTCCATTTCAGGCATAGCTTTGGACAAAAACTGCTGGGGGTTTTCTGAGTAGATAGAGGACTTGATCCTATTTCTAATTTCTAGTATCTCAGCTGGGATTATTTCAGGGCTCTGAGTCATGGAGCTTGGGAACTATTCTGTTGCATAGATGAGGTGAGGTATCCTAAGCCTTTCATTCTCTATGGTGAACATAATGCTCTTTGCAGTAGCACCATAGGGTGTATATCTATCAATAAATGATCCTCCAAAGAGGATGTCAATGGGCATCTTTTCAAGGGCAAAGAAATCACAATGGAAGAGTTTATTTTGGATACACAAGGGTTGCTGGTGTTTGTACTTTGTACAGGTGAAGTTGTTCCCCTGAATATAGATGCTCTTATAAGCTGATGCTTCATCAAGTGTCTTCTAGTCACTGATGAGCTGAGGTTTAGCAAATGAGAGAGAAGCACCAGTGTCTACTTGTGCGTCTACCAGTCTGCCATTTATTTCTAATGTAAAGAATTGGGCAAATCTACCATTAATCAAATGGTTTAAATAAGTAGGTTGTGGAAGTTCTAGAGAAGGAATACTGGTACATACCAATTTCTATCTTCCTAGGTCCTGAACAATTGCTAGATTAGGGTAGACTTCTTCTTCTAGTTCTAGTTTGGCTTCTTCTTCTTCTTGGAGATTACTGCATTCACTAGGGTAGTAATCTTGGTCAGAATAGAACATGCTTCCAACTTCATCCTCTTCATTGTCATCATCCCACCGAGGTTCTACTGCTATAGCTGGTTCTTTTGGCGGTAGGAGGGTATTCCACATTGGCTCTCTTATTTATTTTGGCAGCTCTCTGCTGGTGAACTTATTCTTTATCTTGGAGTCACTTGGCTTGAAAGAGCTTGGATATTGCACAGGAGGATGATCTAGTCTATGCATTGTGGGTGGTTCTCTCGGCATATAGGGATATCTCCCTCTAGATGATTCTCCTCTGGAGTATCCTCTTCCTCTTGGTTTCTCTGGTCGCTCAGGTACTTCATGGTGATGGCATGACCAGGCTCCATATGCTTCATTAGACTAGATAGACCAGTCATTATGTCTGGGTCTATAGTGTCTTGCACCACGTTGCATATTTATCATTGGATGTTCTAGCTCATATGCAAGTGATTCAATAGCTACTGCATCTTCTTCATCAGGAAGATCTTCAATTGTAGGCTCATAAATATCTTCTTGAAGATACAGGTCTTCATCTGCATCTACTATATCCCACCACACTGCGGTGGAGGAAGAAAAAATAGCTTTCACAGTGGGATTTTTACAGGAGCAATTGGGAGCAATGTGGCCGGGTTTACGGTAAATATAGCAAATCAGCTGCTTGGAAGGAGGACAAGCATTGCATCATTTCTTGAGGAAATGATGAGGAGGAGCATAAGAATGCTTCTTAGGGAAAGAGCGGTGCTTGAAGGAGACATGCTTGCGGCACTGCTTCTATTGGTGATGAGGTTGTACAAATGGTCGACAGCTGAATGGGGCTATTTTTGGGAATATAAGAGTTATTTGAGATGATTGGTGCTTGCTGAGTTTTTGCATGGACCTAGTCTTAGAGACTAAGGTCATGATTTGTTGCTTTGCAAAATCCATGACATCGAAAAGGGATAGATATTCGATCGTAAGTCCTTTGAGGTTAATATAAGAAAGAACTCTGTCAATCAAATTGTATGGCATATCATGCAAAAATTTTAGCTTAATCTCAGTAGAGGCATAACATTGGCTTTCATAAGTAAGTTACTTGAATTGCTTGGCAAAGGCATCAAACTACTTTAAATCATAGAGCTACATTTTTAGTAACCATTTTTTTGACTCCAGTTCTCTATTGCCAACCAGAGGTGCAAACTCATTAATCAATAAAAGAAATAATGCTGCTAAAGAATTAGGTTGGTTATGTACACGCTCATACTGTTTTGGCTCAGTCATTGACTGCCACCATAGACTAGTGACACCCCATAAAAATTTTGATGCAAAGCAAGAGCTGTCAGCTTGGTCTAGATGGGCCTGAATAGAAAGGACACGCATGGTATTACACCAAGCAGTTATTTCATTCAAAGGGTTTAACAGGTCATCTATATTCAAATACCAAGGCTGCAAATGTATGTGGGTTCTTTGCATAAGGGTATGACTAGGTGATCTTTTTACAGTTTTGAATGTAGGACCAAAGGAGACTGAACAGAGAGGCTTGGAGGATGATTCTGCCTTTTGGTCTTCTTTTGATAGCCAACTAAGACTATCGTCTAGAATATCTATTTTAGTATCAATTGATGATACTTTTTTCTCTATATTATTTACAGTATCCTTAATGGACAAAACATCTCTACACAGATCATCAAAATTTTCCATAAAATGAGAATTAAATCTCGCAATATAGTTCCTTTGCTTGAACTCATTAGAGGGGTTCTCGTATGCAGCTGCAAAGTACTGCATAGTTCCTTCTGGTTGCTTGTGGACACCTTTTGGCGGTGGCCATCTTCCTCCTCTGTACAGAGTAGTAGTATCTTCTGTGTAGAATTCTATACTATCTTCTCTAGGAAGACTCATGAAAGTTCCTAGTAAATCATTGCCTTGATTTACCTCTTCATCTTCGATCAAAATGTGACCGGTTTTGACAGATCTATGCGAAGAAGACATAGATGGTCTTATAAGAGAGAGATGGGAATTTACAGAGGGATCTTGGCAAAATATTTATAGTTTTACCGTCACTGTGGTGGACTGTGGCTTGACCTTTCATTTTCAGAGAGACGTTCTTCAACTAGTCAAGTTTCCATTCATGGGGAATTTCAACTGCTTCTATATGGCCTTTTTGCAGTTGGACAGTTCCACTTAGTCTTCTAGCATATGGCAGATTCTCAAGGATTTTGGGGTGATTGGTGTTGGTCATACTATAGACAACATAGATGTTCATGGATGCATATTTAAACTCACTGAACATGTCTAGACCAAACAGAGAGGTGAACAGACCCCAACAATCTAAAGATCCATGTTTTACTTCTTTACAACCTTTATCGCAGACTGTGACAAAGAGGTTGGGATAAAACTCAAAACAGATAATATCATCATTTAAGCAGCCAAGGCTGGATAACTAACAAGAATGTTTAAAGCTAACTTGGTGGTGATCACACAAAGCTAAGTATATAACAGGCTTAATATTGCTAGGAATCAAGGGGGATCTTGGCAAAATATTTATAGTTCTACCGTCACTGTGGTGGACTGTGGCTTGACCTTTCATTTTCAGAGAGACGTTCTTCAACTAGTCAAGTTTCCATTCATGGGGAATTTCAACTGCTTCTATATGGCCTTTTTGCAGTTGGACAGTTCCACTTAGTCTTCTAGCATATGGCAGATTCTCAAGGATTTTGGGGTGATTGGTGTTGGTCATACTATAGACAACATAGATGTTCATGGATGCATATTTAAACTCACCGAACATGTCTAGACCAAACAGAGAGGTGAACAGACCCCAACAATCTAAAGATCCATGTTTTACTTCTTTACAACCTTTATCGCAGACTGTGACAAAGAGGTTGGGATAAAACTCAAAACAGATAATATCATCATTTAAGCAGCCAAGGCTGGATAACTGACAAGAATGTTTAAAGCTAACTTGGTGGTGATCACACAAAGCTAAGTATATAACAGGCTTAATATTGCTAGGAATCAAGGGTACTATATGTACTCTGATCAAACCAAAATGAACAAATTTAACATCTTCATGTGACCTGATATAATTGATTTCTTGCTCAGGTAACAAAAAGAGTAAATTTGTCTGATAGGTTTTCTTGGGTTTGTAGCAGAGGGTTAATTCTACAAACTTGATTCTAGGCTTGACAAAAGATAGATAAGTAGATGTATACAAAAACTTAGATTTAACTAACTCAAATTTCTTATATACCAGGGAAGCCTTAATAGCCAGAGGTTTAAACAAACTGGTTTCTTTCTCAAGATTTTCTTCGGTAACATCAATATTGGGACAATCCGATATTTGATCGAGGACAAATGGAGAGAGTTCATACATGCCTTTGAATTCAGATTCGTTCATGATCTCTACGGTAGATGTGGATGGTGCTTTTCCAAATTCCATTGTGAGGAGATTTGGGTTATGGTATGAGGGAATAGAGGGATGCAGAGATAAAAGCGGCCTATGACAATTGGATAACGGCCTGTGACTCGATGCAATAACTTTTCCAAATAAATTTTCAAAGCAGAGAACTCAAAAGATCGATCCACAAAATAGGAAAAATGATACACAACTTACAGTAGTCTTGGCTCTGATACCAATCTTTTATAACGTCAGTAGATGCCTCCTTCTTTCCAAAATTTGATAGCTTGATGTAAAAGAAACCTGCGATAGTAGGTAGGGGCCGAATGGCTATGGATTCTAACCTTAATTATAAGGAAAGATGAAGTGCTCACTTGGACAAGAATGAGGAAGTAAAGTTTTGAAGAGATCAAACAAGCCATTGCCTAAGCTCTTACTCTTGTAAGTCCTAATTTCTCCAAATATTTCAATTTTTATCTATTTGAGAATGAAGAGGTAATATCTACCATGCTTACTCAAGAAAATGATGAAAATTTAGAGTAGCCTATTACCTTATTAAGTAAAGGTTTAGAAGGATATGAGCTAAGATACACCTATGTTGAGAAATAAGTACTTTCAATTATTAAGAGGCTAAACAAATTTAGGCATAAGCTATCTAATAACAAGATTCACACATTTTTACATCATCCTAATGTAAAATAATTTATCTTGAGTAGGGATTTTAATGATAAGAGGGCAGGTTAGATCACAAAAGTGATGGAATATGATGTGGAAATCAAGACAACCAAGCTAGTGAAGGGAAAAGGGTTATATGAGCATCTTAATTCAGAGTTGAAAGAGCAAAAGGAGGTTTTTTTGTCATTTAATGATGACCTTATGTTATTTGTACCTTCATTCATAAGGATTTAGACAAAAGGCATGATTCATTTTCTTCATGTTGGTGAGTGTCCATAAGGTCTTGATAGAGCTAGAAGAAGGTATTTGAGATTTCAATCCATTCTTTATGTACTTGTTGATGGAGTGATATTTAGGAAGGACTTTTCAAATGTGTTATTGAGGTGTATTATTTTATATCATATTGATAAAGTACTATTTGAGTTTCATGATGGACCAGTTGGTGGTCACTTTGCTCCAAGGACCACATTTGTTAGGATTATAAGAGCTGGATACTTTTGGCCTAGCTTTTTCAAAGAAACTCATGCTTGGGTAACAAAACGTCAAAAATGTGGTCTCTTTGATGGAAAAAAAATATTTTTGCCTTTAATTTTCACCCAATTCAAGTTCATTCACACTTTAAGCAATGGGGTATGGATTTCATAGGCCTAATCAGTCCACCTTCTAGTGTTGGTCACAAGTGGGTGTTGACTACTATAGATTAATTTACAAGATGGGTGGAGGATATATCTCTTAAAGAGGAAAATAAAAAAACAATTATAGACTTCTATGAAGGTATAGTAATAAGGTTTTGGGCTCTTTCAACAATAATTTTATATAATGCATTTACTTTTCTTGGAGCAAGGATAAGTGAATGGGCTTTGAAGCATGTCATCTATCTTAGCATCTCATCCAACTATTATCCCCAATGGGATATAATAGTTGAGTCTACAAGTAAGACTCTAATTAGGATCATAAAGAGGATAATGGAGTAGAATTAAAGGACTTGACATTCTAAGTTGAAGACAACCCTTTGGGCTGATAGGATTACCCCAAAGAGAGCAATTGGGAATTCACCATACACACTTGTTTATGGGAAAGAAGCTATATTGCATATTTAACTTGAGTTACCAGTCTTGGACATTAATTATTAGATCTAATTAATGGAGAATGAAATCATGAAAGTTAGGTTATGTGAGTTAATGGAACTTGAGGAGAAAAAAGATCAAGCTATGCAGATTATGAGAACTCACCAAGAATAAACAAAGAGATACTTTGACAAGAAATCAATGCCAAGAATATTCAAGGAGGGATATATTATCCTAAAATGGGATTAAGATAGGGCTAAACTTAGAAGACACACAAAGTTTGGTGCTTTATGCAGTGGCCCATATGTGATCACACAATGTAAGCAACACAATGCTTTCCAACTCTCAAGGTTAGATGAAGAGGAGCTTCATATCCCAGTCAATGGGATATATATAAAAAATTATTACTAAGGTTATCCTCTCTCCTTGCATATTTTTTTATTTTCCTTGTGTTCCCTAAGTTCTTAGGCACAAAAGTGAGTTTTGTTTTGTGTCTTGCCTTATTTTTTGTTTTGCTTGGTCTTACTTTGCTAGTGTGTTATGTTTATTTGATTTTTTTTTGAAAATTCCTTGATAGTTGTCTTCAAGAACCCATTTAATCCATTAGACCTTGGTAGGATAAAGCTACTGGACCTTAGTATATCAGGCACACTACCCCTATGAGTCACCATTTTATTGACCAAATTTGACTTCTAGTCAAATTTGGGCACCCCTAGGTAAAAAATATTATTTTGAAAATTTTAAGTAGTCCTAATTTGTTGTCATAGGACTTTTAAATTGTTATATGATGTCATTTGAGGTCACATTAGCTTTGGTTTTAGTTGTATTAGTTAATTTGTCCTTTTAGGGTCATTTTAAGAGCCATTAATACATTTGGCATGTTTACCAAGGTGAATAAGTGTCATAATTTTATATAAAATGTCTAGAAAGTTAGTTGATATGTAAGTTATGCCAATTATGTCAAAATTTTATAGTTTACCTAATTGAAGTTGCAAAAATTAGTTTAAAAAGAAGAAAAATGGCACTTGTATGGATTCTTGGGAAGTGTACCATGTTGTAATGATCACGTGGAGTATCCTCATTCTAATAAAACTCACCTCCATGTTATTTTTTATCTATATTTTTTTTAATTCCAAAAATATTCTATACATTTTTTGCTCTTCTTGGTAGACTAGAGTGACCCTCAGGTTTTTACTCAGTATGGAAAGCACAGGTAGTTTTAGACATAAATATTTTGGTAGGTTTTATTAAAATAAAATATATTAAATTTAATATAATAATATTTAAAAATTATCAACTTTTATTTTTGAACAATTGCTAACAAGTTGACTATGCATATTTGATAGTTGTCTGGTACACCCTTTAGGTTTTGGTCTTGTTCGAGAAGCTCCATACAAAATAGTCATTGGTGTTGGATTCAGAGGATTTTTTATTCCTCTTCAGATTTTATCCATTATTTTTTTCATGATTCATAAATTTTGGATGACAAAAATTGGTCTATCATGCAAGGGGGTGTCATCATGTGTAGTTTCAGTTGGAGTGTTTTGATTCTCTGAGTGTATCCCTTCTATAGGTGAATTTTTCAATTGGAAAATAGTGTCTCATAAGTCCTTGGGTCATATAAGTACTTATTTCCATGTTTTTATCTCACCTTAACACTCCTTTGATAACATACAATCTTATTTTCCTTCATTTACCAATTTCATGCTTAGTTTTTGTTGAGTTTCTTCTACAAGCTTGTTCACCCTATATATGAAGTGGTAATGGAAGTGTTTTAGATTTTAAATAATTTTTAGGTTGAGTGAGGTTCCATTTTTTCTAAAAAAGAGGCATAAAACATGATCATGTGCTCATGTCCCAAGCTATATCAATCATAAAATGCCCTTGTATGTTGAACTCCATGAGCATTCAGGTGATTTCCATGTAGGAGAGAGTTTTTTGAAGTGTTATCAAAGTGTTCATGATGGAGGTTATCCTTTTTAGGTATAAAAATTGAATTTGAAGTGTTATTAAATATCTAAGAAATCATTTCAATGCTCAATTTCACTCTCACTACCTTGAAACTCAAAATGTGCATCTACAAGACCCTTACATCATGTTGATGTATGAAAGGATGAATATGCATTAAAACCTAATGGTTTTGATATAAATGCATCAAGATGTTATTGTAAATCATCAAAATTTAGGTTTATGAGAGACCTCCATAATTGTTATGCTATCATTCACTATGGTGTAATCAGACCTCCACCTTTAGGTAGCCTAAAAATGGGTTTGAGGTAATTATTTGAATGTGAGAATGAGGTAGGACCTCACTTGAAACTTTTGCATCATGAATTGGTATATAATATACCATCTAATTTTTAATAGGACTATTTTAAATTTTAGAATACCTCCAAGAGCATTGACTATTATTTTAGGCATGTCTACCTAGAAAACACTAAACATAGGTCCCATAGGTTTATGTTGTTGCCCCACAACATGCTTACAAGAAGTCCTAAAGGGTTTGAATAATTGGATGGTTTGCCTACAGTATGGACTAATTTTCCATGCCAAAGGTGAAGATAAAAAGCTAGAGCATGGAATGTTTTTAAGGGAATCTAAAGTGTTCTAAAACATAATGATTTGTTTTAATAACATCTACAAGCCTAAAGGAAATAATTCCCATTTATTGCTTTAAGGAACAATATGGAACATCCACACAAGACTAGGTGACTAGGTGAGTTGAGTGACATTAAAACAACCTAAAGGACTATATATAAATTTGATAAGAAATTCCATGACCCTTTTCATGTACTCAATCCTTATAAATTCTTGAATATTGCACCTATAGCTAAGATTGATATAAACTATGGATAGATAGTGAACAAGGTTTATCACCTCTTGAAGTTGGTAATACACTAGAGGTGGTTAATATGATTTAAATCATGATTAAAGTGATTCTAAGGAGTTTTGAAGATATATTTAAACTTTTTTCAAGTATTAAGGAGTGAAAATAAGATACAGGGTTAAAGGGATAGGGGTAGTATAAGACTTAGTTGGTAGTTTTATTAAAAGTGAGGTAAATGGAATTTAAGAAATGATGTGGTGATGTGTGATCACCTCAATGGGAATTTTGACAACTTAATCAGATATGAACAAGGGAATATAAATCACACAGACCTCTCAAAAGTCCCAGGTACACCTATATTTTTTTGTATAGATTAAGATAAAGGTCAGATAGGTGTAATAAATGAAAAATGCATAGACATGCAGCAAAACTCTCATTTAGCCACCTTATGTGAGTTTTGAGGTTGATTAAAAAAATTGAATTTTAGGGTAAGATTAAATTTTTTTCTCTCTATCATAAACACTATGGACAAAGTCAAAACAAGCTATAGGTAGTGGTTAAAAAGGCACTATCCCAGTCAAAAGAAGCATACTCAATTTACAAGGTTAAGAGGACATTTGAGGTTAAAAGGAAAAAGTTTGACTTGGAATAAGAAATTATCAAGGACTTAATATTTATAAATACCCTAGATACTATTTATGATCAGGTTCATACCCTCTCTCATGCCTAAAAGCTCACCTAAAGGTCATGTAGGTGAGATTTGATATAAACTATGGTGATTGACATGGGTTTATGTTCCATTAAGTTGTATAAAGTGATAAATGGACTAAATAAGATATTATATAGAAATTTTAAGGCTAAAGGATGTCTAAAATAATCTTGAGAAGATTTATAAGAGATGACATACACTTATAGGTAGGACTATCACAGTCAAGGTAGGGTTTAGGAAAATGGAGGGCTAAAGGAGTCATGAACCCTCTATGAGTGAGATGAAGGTGTGAATGGTTTCAAGGGGATTTATCATGATATAATAAATTAAAAAAATATACTGAAGACATTTTTAAGATTCTCAAATGTTCCCCTGGCTTGGCAAATGTACTACAGTCCGTACAAGCAAGCTAGGAAACCCTTGGTTCAAAGAGTATACATAAGGAATCCACTAACATGAAAGGTTTTGAATGGTTTAAAAATATTAGTAGGAAAAAATTAAAGTTCAGAAATTTTTTTAGGTATCTTATATTCATGAAATTGGTTTGAAAAGGTTACCTATAGGTGGATTTGGGCAAAAATGCAAGAAAATAGGGGGTTTTAGCACCTTTTTAGATAGGTTGAGTTGGTTAGGTACCTAAATGAGGGAGTATGACATTTGATTTTATTAATAATACTCATTAGGAAACTATAAAACTCCCAAAACTCTCATTTTTCCATGGGGATAAGGGATATATATCTCTATTTTATCTCAGAGATCAGGCACTCAGGAAAATCAAAACTTTGGTTTACCAAGCAAAAGATGCCAAAATGAGAAAAGAACTTAAGTTGAAATCTTGTGATACTAAAAAAAATTTATGCATATTTAATATTTATGGAGGATAATTAACATTAAAATAAAATTCTAAACTTTCAAAATGACCTATTTTCTCATGCATATAATCAAATTAGGTAAGTTCCCACTAGGCCTAATTGTCAAATGAGATAAAAAGGATGAAAAGGAGTGTTTGATAGGTCATGTCATGTATTTTTTAGTGTTAATGAAGTGTGAAAATATTTAATAAGTCATCTTAAGAATTATATAATAGTTCAAATGACCCAAACCTGCAAGGGGTATGCCAAACCCATTAAGCCTTAATGAAATTTGACGCCATGTGGGGGTTTATATGCATTTTTAGGACTTGATGAACTATCCAAATGGTTATAAAAGGCTTATGTAGTGTTTTTAAATATGTATGGAATTTTTTTGGTATAAAATATTGTAAGAAGATGGTTTTTAACTTAGAAATGGCTCAAACATGCACTAAAATAGATAAACCAAGTCGAGAGGTCAAATTGTCAAGCTCATATCTTTTCAAATGCTATGCATGGGAAACAAAGGTATTTAGGGGATATATTAGGTTCCATTTAAATAAATATTTTGGTATTTTTAGGTAGGTTAAATTTCCAAGTTTTATGAACAAATATTAACACCTAAAACTCGGTAAAACCCTACTAAAACCCTAGTTATGACCTGATGAGGAAAATGAGCTTGGAGAGCCATTATGATGGAATATTTTGGAAAGGAAAAATATTATATAATTGTGAGGACTCATTTAGGTTCTCACACATGTAAGGATATGTACATAATTGTATGGACAATAGGAAAAACATGGTTTTTATCACCATTTTTTGTGTTTTGTAGGGATTATAATGTTTCAAAGTGTGAATTAAAGTTTGATGGGAATATAAGGACATATTATATATATTAATAGTAATATTTTTATATGAAAAAAAATATAATTATCCTAACTAAATCTCTCCTTTTAGCCAGTCAAAAATGGCATGTTGAACACAAAGGTGAAAATGTGAAAACCTCAATTTGATATCCTTATAAGGTGAATTTGAGGGGTATAAGGACTTGTATAATATTTATAGGTGTATTTAATTCAATTTAATTAAATTTAATGGGAAATTAAAGGATTTTTTGAATAAAAATGTGAAGGGTAGTAGAAAAGAGATTTTTTAAGACTTTATGCAGTGATTACTTATTTTTAGGAGTTTATAAATGATTAATATTAGAACCAATGTATATAATTTCATGACTAAAATACCAACCTATCATAAAAATAATCATATTTATCCCTATATAGTGGTGGAATTTTCAAATAGATGCAAATTATGAAGGCAAGTTTATATGCCAAGATTTAGAGTTCTATGCCACTTTTCACAATTTTCATGACTTTTATGGACAATTGGACCTTCTAACATTGTGTGGTTTGACTCATGACTAGTTATCATAAAATTTTTAACTCCTTTTGGAATATTTAAACATGACTAAGTGACCTATGGACTTCCTTTGCTTTGGCTCTCTGTCAAAAGCTATAACTATGTAATATTTTACTTCTTTTTAATAGCCTCCATTGTTTAATGAGGAAAATTTGGCCAAATTTGTAATTGAATGACTCTTGAAGATATATAAAAGTTATTTTTCCACTCACATGTTGTACTATTTAGTATTGATTGCAATCTTGTCAGTTTTGCCTAGTGAAAGATCTTCTTTTCAAACATGTTACTCTTGGTTGTCTACCAAATGTGTAGGTCAGTCTTGCCTAGTGAAAGATCTTATTTTCTAACATGTTACTCTTGGTTTTCTACAAAATATGTATAAATTTTAATGTTACAAGTCTTTATTAGTATTATTTTCTAAGTTTATATGTGTCTTATAAGTGGTTTATGACTGTATGCCTTCATGGAATAATCCATTACCCTCCTAAGTATCAATACCTTCTTGAATCTAACATATGAAATATTGATGTGATAATGCATCCTAAGTTTTATGTTTTTTATGAGAAAGAATTTATTTGTCTTTAAGTATTAGATATTTAGTTAAATGGGAGGAGATTGAACATTGGTACATAACCTTTTTTGGTTTTCTTAGTTCTTTTCTTAACCCTTTTTATCCACAAGTTGATAGGTAAATATGTGCTTCAAAGAGTGAATCAAGGGAACTAACCCTTCTAGAGATTCATTTCTCAATATTATCACCCACAATAATAGGGATGTTTCCATTATGCCACTTGGATGAGGATATCTATGTAGCTCCTTAGAGGTGCAAATCTAAGTTTCAATAGTTAGTTTTAGTGATGACATAGGTTTTGTGATTAAGAAGATAATGAAAAATTTTAAAGGCTATGAAGACTAAGGAAATGAATTTTTTTTTAAGATTGGTATACTAGGTTTCATATTTTATTAGGGTATGGATGATGTAATAGATAGCTTGCACTTTGTTTTATTTATCATGATGTGTGAGCATTATACTAAGAGAATGGTCTATGGTAGAGATATATAGGTAAAAGGTCTAATCATATTTAGGGGTCAATAACAAGTGGAGATAGGAGGTAATCCTTAATCGATTCAAAGGCTTGTTGGCATTATTTGGTCTACTTAAAATAAACATCCTTCTTGTGGAGGTGGTGGAAAGGTTGGAAGTTTTTTGATAGTTGAGAAATGAAGCATCTAATGGATTAAAGTTTTCCTTATAAGCTATAGATTTGGGTAAGGTTGGTAGGAGGTAGCATCTCCAAAATGGATCTATCCTTGGTGGGGTGTATTTCAATTCTGTGAAGATATATAATTAAGTGAAGGAGGTTTCATGATATGACTCCAAAGACACACTTCTAAGGATTGAGTCTAACATTGTAATGGATTAATTATTTGAATATGATGGTAAGAATAGCTAGGTGGTCTTGGTAGTGTTTGTATTTCCCTAAGACATCATCCACATAATATTATACAATCTTATGGATGAGGTCATGAAATATATAGGTCATGGACCATTCATAGGTTTCTTCTACATTATTTAGTCCAAATGTCATGACCCTATTGTAGAAGGTTCCCCATGGGGTGATAAAATAAGTTTTATGCTAATCTTTAGGGTCAATAAAGACCTGATTATATATCAACAAACCATCCATGAGAGATAACATTTCATGGCCAATCATGAGATCAATAAGTTGGTTGATATTAGGTAGAGGAATTTCATATTTAGGGCAAGTGAGTTTGAGGTCATGAAATTCAATGCAGAGGCAAAGTCCCCTAATTGGCTTGGTGATGGGAATGATATTAGAAACCCATTATAGATAATCAATGTGTTAGATGAAGTTAATAGATAGAAGGCATTAAAGTTTTTATTTAATGAGAAGAGTTATATGGGGATGCATATAGTGAAGTTTTTTCCAAACAACTTTACCTCAGGATGAGTGATGATGTTATTGAGAGTGATACAAGGATTAATTCTAGGAATGTTCTAATAAGACCAAGTAAATGCTATGCTATGGTCACAAAGGAAATAAGGGTAATATTATTGTTCCACATAATTTAAATATTAGTCAATTTTGGTGATGTTGGTGTCTTCCTAAGTTCTCAAATTTATATCAATGGTTGATTCATTTATAATTTTTTGGTTCTCAACAGGGAGAGATTTATGGATAAAGGAATCCTCCACACTGAGATAGGTGAGAATATAATTTTCATCTTGACATTAGATGGTGGGAGAATCATGTTCAATCATTTTTAGGTGAATAAGAGGAATGATTTTAGTTTGTCCATCCTATTGATAGGTAAGGGGTCCTAAAATAATAGTGTTGATAAAAAAGGTTAGATATGATGATGTTAGTGTATTTAGATTAGAAAGATGGGGTTGGTGAAGGTGGAATTTCTTTGATAGTTGTAATAATGGGTTTTGGTGATGTAGGCTCTTCTAGTGGTTTGAAATTTAAACTAAAGAACTCATGAGGTCTTTTCTCATAGAGGCCAAGTCCAAATCCCTTCCAAGTTCACTAATAAAGGTAGGTTTTGGAAAAGGTTGGGTTGTTTAGGTAAGAAAGTTAGAAGTAAAGGGTTAGACACATGGAGTGGTATTGGGAGCTATAAGTGGTTGATCAAGTCCCCCATAGATTAAATTTGTTTAATTTTTGGGAAGCCAAAAGGGGATAATGGTGCTGATGTTGGAGTCATAAGAAGGGTCATTTTGAAGATTCTCATATTCATGTTGAGTAGGGAAGGCATCTAGAGATGTAAATATTCCCCCGGTGAGATTTGATGAAATGTTGATTATAGGGGGTCTTCCACTAGGATTTGTGATGAAGGAATGGATGAGCTAGTGGATGATTCATCATTATGGTGGGGGTAAGTATTACCAATGGTGAGAGATGTGGTGGTTTGAGTAGAATTAGGTTGTAAAGTGGATGAACAAGGAATAAGAATGTCGTTAGGCTAATAGGTCATATTGCATGAGTAAAAAGGACTAGGATCAGATTTGATTATAATAACATGTCCCTCATGCTCAAATTTGATGCATTAGTGTAAAGCGGAAGGGATACAACTCATTGTATATATCTAAAGGTGTTTAAGTAACACATTATATTAGAACTCACCCTTAATAACATAAAATAGTTTAAGAATGGTTTGGTGTCTGAAATGAATGTGGAGCACTATGATCTCTAAGGTGGTTACCAAAGTATCATTAAAAAAAAATGACCACTATACTCTCAGTAATGATGTTTGTGGGGAGTTGAAGTCAACCATATACATGGGAGGAGATGATGTTGATACTAGCTCCTTGATCAATCATTACACTTTTGGCATGGGTTTAATTAATGTATTTTGTGATGAAGAGTGGGGGATTAGGATCTTCAATATGAAAATACATGATTTCTAAATCCTAAAAGGTGATAAGGGTAACTTGGAAAAGGGATTTAATAAAGAATGTAAGAGGTTGTGAATTGTCAAGTTAAACTTGTATGGAATGTAGAGCCTTCATTAGTGCTTAGGAATATTGAGGTGAGGTGTTGATTAGATCATAAAAGCTCATTTTCACTAATGTCTGGTGAAGTTATTTTAACATGAGCAATTGGATAAATGGAGTAGGTTTGGGAGGTAAAGATCTTAAAATGGAGACTTTGGGTTTTGAGGGTTGTGAGGGTGGAAGTGGAGATGCTTGGGTTTAGTTGGTAGGTTGAGAGGTTGAAATGTAAGTCTAGGGGATGGTTACATTGGTTTTATCTTTATATTTGTATTGGGATTAAGAATAGGTAACCATATGAATGGTGTGGATAGGGGGACTTGATATTTGCTTTTGTTCCTCTTCTTTTCTCTTAGGTGAGGGTGAGGGAGTAGGTGCTTGTTAGATGGGTTGGTTAACTAATAGAGTATATGGTGGGCTCAATGGTGGTTCCTCCAACAGATAATATTTATCCAAAACGTTATGAACATGTGTTTAAATATCTTTTTAGTTCTTTGTATCATGTCTAGGAGTCCTATGGTAAATATAAATCAAATTATCATTGAACCTGGTTAGTTTATGATGGTTAGGGTCAAAAGTTTTAATTAGAGGTAATCTAATGGAAGAAGTTTGCAACAACCTTTAAAAAATAATTTTGTAGGACTCCAACAAAGGTGTTATAGGTAAGTGATTTTAGATTTGAGGGTTGAGAACTTTATTGGGTATATGATTCTTTATGAAAGTAGTAGTTGGAGGAATGATCTTGGTTAGGGATTTTGGTTGGGTTTACTTGGATATGATTAGCTTGGGGGTTGGTGACTTAGATATAGAAGTCTTTGATGATGAAGGTTAGGTTATAGGTGGGAGGTTAGATGGGGATAGGTTGGTTAGGAATGATGAAGAACTAGAAGGTTTATCAGTTATAGGTAGAGAAAAAGGAGATTATTTATAAGAATAAGAATAAGTAATGGGAATGGTAGAAGGATGGGGTCCTAAAATGGAATGCAGGCTAGAAGGAGGTGGTATGGGCCTACTTTATGGTGGAGGTTTGGGTAATCCTTCCTTGTTAATGGACTTAATCAGATTTAGTTTTGGTGGGATTGATGGTGTTAAGTCCAATCTCAAAGAAGGGTGAGTGTGACTAGGTGTGGGAAGAATCCCTATATTTTTAAATGGTTTGGTGAAAGAAGCATAAGGTGATTTTGAAATTTTATATTAAGGTGTTTGAGATGGTTCACTTATGACTTTAGAGTATTTATTTGGTGGGGTGGTAATAATAAGTTTAAGAGTGAAGTCAAGAAAAGTTGAGGAATCAAACTTTCTTTGATAAGAAAGGTCAAGTCGATGCCAAAAGGTGCCTCTATCAAAGTTAGGTTGGGATGTGAACTCTAAACTTTGGAATAACCTAGAGAAGGGATTATAAATTGGTGTAATTACTTGATCATCAGTCTCAAAGATTAATCCCTTAGTTATAAAATAAGGAATGGTTTTAGTATTGGTATATTTGCTGGAAGGTATGGTTTTAGTTTTGGTATTGGTAGGAGGCTCCAAATGTGGTGATTGGGTGGATGAGGTAATGGTCTCTTGGGGAATGACTTACAAAGAGGGCATAAATGGTTCCATAATGGGAGAGGTAGGTATGGTTTCTTCTTTGGCTTGGTTATCCAAAGAAGTAGGTAATTATACCACTTAGATTGGAGGGGTGGAGGAAGTGGTTGAAGTAATGATTGCCTCTTTGGGTGTTTGCACCAAAGGAGGGGTAGATAAAGATATGGTCACACCAAGTGCAAAGAGAGAGGTGGTTGACTCCTCCATTTGGGTCTTTGAAGGAATAGATGGTGGGTTGGTTTCCTTTATTTGGGTGATAGAGGTAATGTTCTCTTCAACAATGGGCACATTACTAATAACATGTATTTTATGTGCTTCATATGAGTTAGATGATTTGGGTTTACTATCATAATGTTAGGTGGAAAGAGTGTGATTTGGGAAAGGCTTATGGAAAATGTCAAGAGATTGATTAAGATATGCATTAAGGTTATCAAATGAAAGCTATCCACTATCAATTAGGTTTTGGACAAGATTTTTAAAGGTATTACATCTATTAATGTCATGTTTAATAGTTCAGTGAAAGGCATAATGGTCATTTTCATTATACCACCTAGGTATGGGGTGAGAAGAATCAAATATTTGGGGTGGTTTAATTGATGGAATTTGGTTAAGGTTAGCTTTGATTAGATTATCCAAAATGGATGCATATAACTCCCTAATGGGAGTATATTGACTTAGAGAGGCTCGGTTTTGACTTTGATTTTATTGATAAGAGGATTTGGAATAATTATTTTGATGTGATTGATTAATAGTTAGAAGTGGGGTAGTTTTTATAACCACCTAATTTGTAGATGTTTTTTTTTTGGTATGGGATTAGTTGGTGGTTTTGGTAGAGGAAGGATCATTAAGTTTAAAATTAGAATTCTTATTCTATAATTTTAATTTCCTTTCATTGATGGCACAATTTTCAAGTGTTTATGCCATGTTGAATGCCTCATCAAATGTTCAAAAAGTTTAAACTTTAAGAGTGGGTGAAATATTCTTAACAAAACCCTTATATAAAATTTCAATTGATTCGGGTTGGGGTAAGGTGAAGGAAAGTTGATTGATGAGGCCTCTCCATCTAGCCATAAAATTAATAATTGACTCATCATCAAATTATTTGATAGAATAGAGGTAAATTATGGAAACCTTTTTAGTTATGTTTATCGAGAAATATTCTATAAAGATTTGGGCTAGTTGGAAGAAGGAGAAGATGGAATGTGTAGGAAGAGAGATATACCAATCAAGAGAAGGTCCTAATAAAGACATTGGGAAGGTTTAGAGGAAGAGAGCATCATCATATAAAATCAAGTAACAAGAGTGATGGAATGCTCTAAAATGTTGTTAGGGATCCTCCTTGCCTTAGAATTTGGAAAATCTAGACAATTCCCATTGAGGAGGATAAGAGTGGATGGGAATGGATGGATGGATATGTTTATTACAAATTTTTTCATAGGATAAAATTTTATGATATCTAAAAATAGATGATAATAAGTTAGTAATTTTTTCCATTAACATCTTGATAAAATCTAGATGAGGTTGGGAAGATGCATAATTAAGAGGTACATTTTATTGGGGTTAAGTGGAAGCTATATAAGGATAGGTAGTAGAAGGCACTGAAGAGGCCATATATTGGTAAGTGGTGATGGGAGGTTGAGATGGTTCCACATAAGAGATGATTGGCATAAATGGTTGAGTGGAATGTGGTATGTACCCATATTGATAGGTTTTAATAGGTACTTGTTGGGGGATGGATGTGGGTTGAATCAAAGGTACGGTTTAGGTGGAAGGTAGAGGTTGGGAAATAACTCTAGTGTTGATAGGTGGAAGTGTTTGAGGTATAGAAACTCCTAGATTTTAAAATGGGGTAGAAGTTAGTGGATTCATTGAGATAAAAGGAAGGGATGAAGCAAGGGTAGAAGAGAACCCCATAGTAGGGGGTGTATAGGTAACTATAGGTATATTTGAACCTACATGTGAAGTGTGGGGTGTAGTAGGAGGTGTTTGGTTGGTAGTTAGAATATTAGATTAGGTTTGGGTAGTGGTAGTAGATGGGATGTTAGAAGAAGAAGATGCTTGGTTTAGTGAGGATTGGGCCGAGGTAACCCCTACCATAAGATGGGGAGGCATACCATAAGGAGGATTCATTTGAGGGACCAAAGAAATAGAGGTATGGTTGGGTAAGTTGTTAAGATAATATTGAAGGGAAGTTAGATTGTTGTCAATAAAGGAAATGAAGTCTACATCACCCTAAAAAAGAAATAGAATCTTGGTAGGAGGGGGAGAAGAATGAGGCAAACCCTCAACATCAAAAGTGTACTCCATGGAGGAAGACGAGGATGGTGGTGGTTGGTCAGTTTGATTTCTCAATTATTGTCTAGTAAAGACCATATCAGAAATTGGTTAATATTATTATGAAACTCACACCTCAAACAAAGAGAAACCATAAAGAATTCAAAGCAATCAATGCATACACTAAAAGTGTGTTTATCCTAAGATTCCTTTTAGATCACTTTTGGATTATGCCTTAAAGAGTGTGTAGAGGAATTTGGCATATAAATAAAGTATTAAAGAAGTAATTTGTGTTTAGTTTTGGGTTGTTTAGGTACTCAAGAGAGAAAATCTATATTGAACTTTGGTACGTGGCTTGATATTTGAACCTATCCCCTCACTTCATAGTCTTGTAGTGATAAGAGTGTTGAGTGCTTAGCCAACATATACTATGTTTAGAGTTTATACTCAACTAGAGGAGATGAGTTGGTTCTCCCCTTGGTGATGAAATCCAAGTAGGATAGCTGAGAGGGGATAAGTTTACCACTAGGGGATGAAATCCTAGACAAGCCTTGTCTCAAGTATGTTTTGATGTGTTATTTGTTTTGTGGTTTGATTTGGTGTGTGATAAAAAATGTGAAATCTATGATAAATTACTTTGAATCCTAAGTTATTAGATGAACTAAGATCAACCAACAATCAATGGATGCATAAGGTATATTTTAAGCCCAAAAAAGAAATTTTTATATTTCATTCGATGAGCAAATAATAAAGGAAGAAAAGGGATCTATGTCCCATCGGGCATGCCAACATGTTTTAATTTATTTTCCTCATTTCTTAATTATGAAAGTAAATAAAAGAAAGATAGTGATAGGGTGTGTAGAAGAATACCTAGTAGAATGCATGCATGAATCTAGATGAAGGTGGGAACTCCTTTTGACTAGGAAGGAATAACCTATGAATCAAAAGAAACACTAGAAAGGGGGGTTGTTAGATGGTTTGTTGAGTGGATTACCTAGTGTGATTTAGATCCAATAAGTGTAATGCTTTCTAAGAGGCTATCAATCCACTTTTTATGACAATCAAGTTTGAAATGATAAAATAAGGCACTTGCAATCAATGATAAGAAAATAAATATATGTAAGAAAGGAAATGATAAATTACTTTTTACAAAAAATGATTAAATTTTGATGTTAGGATGGTCAGGGTTTGGTTCAAAAAATAAAAAAAGTCATGTGATTAGAGGGAAACATAGAAAATGGTGTTTGATTAGGGGTAAATGGGTAAAAATGGTTTTATAGAAATGTATGCCATAGTGAACCATTAACGATTAGGGGAACCATCAATAGTTGGGGATAACCATCAATGGTTTGTTGACCATTGATGGTTGGGTCTAACCATTGGTAGTTTGGTGACCATCAATGATTACTAGTGTCAATTTGGGGGGTGATTAGAATAAAAATCATATATTATAAATTTGGTCAAGTAGTGATTTGGTTATAAGGCTAGAAGGTGGGAATATGGTATTACTAACTCTGATAAGATAGAGATATTAGAAATAGGATAAATTTTAGCAATTAAGCATAAGATACCTAAAGCTTGGGGAGGGGATCCTAAAATAATTTAGCTAGAGTGATGGTACTTCAAGCCTTTGAATGTGATCTTGATAGAGCTTGAGGTCACCAATGATACTGCTATATATCTGAACTTGAAAGGATGCTTTATACTTGCAAGAGAGCTTAAATTTAAATTACTTGATTATGGATCCCTTTTCACTTCCTTCTCCTCTATTTTTATAAGAAGAAGATTCTAAATGAGAATGAGGGAAGTTACTAATTTAATGTAGGATAAATTTTTGAATCCTTATCATATTAAAAGCTTGATTTAAAGGCAAATTGCCATTCTAAGAGTTGTTAATGTTGCACAAGAACTAGCAATGCTTTTAAGTTTTAAAGCAAGTTTTGGGGACCTAACCATCGATAGTTAGGCTAAACATTGATGATTAGGCTGACCATCAATAGTCGAGGGGCCAAAGGATAATTGGTGGAAATAGGGTGAATTAAATGATGTATTAGGTTGGTGGGTATTAAGATATAAACAAGTCTTAATGGAATAGGTGGTCCACTCAACACAAAGTCAAATGAGGGTCCAAAGTAGTGTGACATCCAAAACTATCATGTGTAGTTTTTAGGTGTCAACAGAGGTAGGTATTGTATTTCAAATCTTGTGTGGTGAAATTCATGAGTGTGAACTATTTGTATATTTTTTAAATTAAAATGCATCCAGTGATGCTTATTTTCACACAATTCCCTTGTTAAATATTAAACATTATAAATTGATTTTAACAAAGCATAGTTGGTAAAGAGAAACGAACTAATAATAAATATTATATCAAGAATTAAATGAATAATACCTATATTTATTAGAAACCAATGACCTAGAAATGGGTGACCTCAGCCTGCATATTATAATTAATGTAATGATTTATATTTATAGTGTAGTGATTTTATTTATATGCCTAGATGAGTTAAATATATGACAAAGATATGAAATGACTTATACCTAGGGTAAAAACTTATACTTAGTATGTAATGACTTAATTAATGGAAGAAAAATATAAATATAATAATAGATATTTAATTAACCTTTTGAATAATGGTGACTTGCATAACTATGAACTACAATGATTTCTATCTTATGTGATAATGAATTTAGCATTATGCCAACAATTATTTATCTGCAAATCATCCCACTAAAAGTTAACAACTTAAACAATAGTTGAGTTTTTTGAATATATAAATAAATTTGATATAGGTAGGAATGAAAATGATTCGAACTATATATATGAATATACATACAGTTAGAGTGATGACTTCATAATTATGAGTTTTGTGTATTTATGTGTGTTTCACATAGCATTTGGTCTAAATTGAATGTCTTATTTTCATATCCATACCTAAAATTTTGGTGATTTGGATATGCAGTGAACCAATGTGTCATATAGTATGCTAAACTATATATTATAATGACTTGTGTCAATGTTATAGCTAGGTAACATGGCATACAAAGTAGTAGAATAAAATGGTTGAGTTTATTTATGAGTTGAGTTTAAGAGCTGAACTTTATTTAGTAAAACTATTGTGTATGTTTTTATCAAAATCATAATCAATGAATGTGTGTGTGTGTGTGTGTGTGTGTGTGTGTGTGTGTGTGTGTGTGTGTGTGTGTGTGTGTGTGTGTGTGTGTGTGTGTGTGTGTGTGTGTGTGTGTGACTATGAGTAATAAATTAGATGTAAATATTTATAAGGAAATGCAATATATTTTTTCATAGTACTTTTTTGAGATTTTATGATAACTATGTATACAGAGTTATCACAATACTATGTCATCTATAAGACTATGTTTGTAAATTAATGTACAAGTGAATGAAAGAATCCTATTATAAAAATATTTTTCTATAATGTATTTTATGGATAGGTTTGTGAATAAGTGATCTATGTAGATAGGATATGATGTTGGTGTGCTAGGGTGCTAAGTTCATACCTTTTATAAGTTTATATATCCATTTGAGAGTTGTTTCTTGGATTTTTATAAAATAGTTTGTCTCACTAAATATTGCATACCCTTATTCATCCTAAGTAAGATAATGAATATATATATATATATATATATATATATTTATATATATTAAAGGGTTATGGATATTCATGTTAAATTTTTTATTTTTTTATATATAATTAATTGGTTATTATTATTGTCAAAATATTGATATGTTAGTAATAGCTTGTCAATAGGGTTATATTGAACAGGTAGTTGGTTGGCGATTGTAAAAGACTATTGATAAATTTTATATTATTGAACACATTTATATTTATAGGAAACTTTTCTATATGAATAATCTATGATTATTGGGAGAGTATAACATTTAAGAATTGGTCATGGGAATTGAGAATTGTGAAATTGTTTCAATAAATTTTTAGGCTCATAACCCAACATTTAAGGATAGATGCATATTCATAGCTCAGCATAGGTATTCATTATCTAGGGATAAGGTATGTGATTTGAGATGTTTAGCTAGATTTATAAATGACTATATGAGTTATTATGCAATGCTTATTATTATAAGAACATGCACATAGTGCCTCCCATGGGTAGTTTAATTTATACATGTGTATATGTACATATAGTATGTATTGGTATATAGTGAAGTGTGTCCATATCTCTATTAATTATTACAGCTAAGTATTAGACTTCATAATAGTATACACCAAATACATGTATATCCAAATCCCTTAAACTTAAAGGAGAATTATATTATAAGATCCCTTATTTTATAGAGTTTATCATTATACTCTATGCGCAAGAATGTTCTTAAGGATTTATAAAATTATAGGGAGTTCCTGGTAATAAATATAAATGATCATTGTATTACTTTTCAATATCATTAAGTACTTACATATGGGTCATGTTATGATGTATAAGTACTCATTTATAGGAATTATACATATAGTTAAATATATGGTTAAAGTAAGTCATTAAGTTTCTTAGGGACTAGGAACTAAAACCTTATGGAATAGTCTCCTAGAAAATACAATGAGTTGTTGGAATCAAAGTTTATAATGGGTTCTTTGTTTCATTGAAAATATTATGATTGACTATTATTTTATATATATTTAACATTGAATACTTGTGTGTGAACCATTATATGAGAGTGCTAATATGTATAAATATTTAGACATATATCATATAATAGTGCATCATGATATGTGCCTATAAGTTATAGTACTATGTATTTGAACTATATGATATACCTAGGTGGTATAAACCTATACTTGTTGGATTATTATTTATGAGTTTGGGATATTTGTTTCTTAGAATTGTAGGACTGGTTATTCATAATTGTGTAGTTGTGTTTATAGACATTGAACTATGATGGTATGGGATGTCATAGAGTTTTTTAGTATAAATGTATATTATATTCAAAATGTACATACTATAATTGTTATGTCTAGACTAACACCTATGTTTGAATAATTAAATATATGCATGTTGGTTATTACTATGAATAACATGTGTTGTGATAATTCGTAGGAAATTATTTATGCTTGCATACAACCTCTAATATTATAGTAAATGCTAGAATGGAATATTTATGTTCATGTGCACTAAGACTTGCTTAGTTTTATCTAGTAGCTTGAATAGGCTCTTATGTTTCCATGTATTTATGACTATTTTTTAATTAGTAATTTTGTTAAATCAATAGTTATATTTTAAAACACTAGACTATCATCATATGGGTTATCATAAGGTGTATAGTATTTGGAAACTAATTTTGGTAATTAGAATATGTAGTTAAATGTGTATTTTATCTAGATGGTATAAAATATAGGCATTATTTCTATTATGGGATAGATAATAATGTAATAATCATTCATATGTTTCATGGAATAAATGTATGCTTTGATTATTCCTATATTTAACATGTTATATGATATGATTTATAGTAGGATGTAAATTGCATGAATCTTGTGGTTAAATTATGTTTGACCAATATCACATTGCCGATATTGAATAAGGAGTGAGATCAACTTCACTAGATTACTAGCATCACAATGCTAGATGAAAATAATCTGATTAAGTGGTGTGTATGAATTTTATTTATCTATAGATAACTATTATTTGTTATTCTTGAAAACATTAGGTAAATTTTTTTTAGTGAGAAATTATCATTCCATGAGTATGATTTATATGTATGTGTGATATCTTTAAATAGAGCGAGTTTTATATGATACACTATATGTTTAGTTTTAGAAATAATACAACACATGGGTACTTGTTTATCTCTCTATATTCCCATGTTGTCACTATCTAATCATACATGAAGTTAGGGACATTTAATTATGGGATTAGTGAAATGGATTGTTGGTTTGTAGTCAATGTGGAAAAGTGCTTAGATGATGCTCCCCTCCCCATAGTAGTACTAATGTTGAGATGACACTTGAGATTGCCATATATACTCGATAGTCTTGTGAACTCATACTCTGAGGAGACATGTATATTACTTATGTACATTATACTATATTTCATTTATTGTTTGAAACATTATCATGAATAAATTTTAATTACCTATCTATTATGGATTGACAACAGTGGGTAGCTATTTTTACTTACTTTCTATGTTGTATTATGATGTGTTTCATATATTGATAGTGATCAATGATGGTTAGATGTCATGTTACTATTTACTATTATCATGATTATAGTGTACTTAGATTATTTTGGTGTAATCTATTTATGGTATATGTTTTTAATTAAAAAAAGTCAAGTATTTCTAGGTATAACCCAACAAGGTTGTTACATTTCAAATGCAAGTTAAATGGTATGTGAAGGTGTTTATGATTATGATCATTGTGAAAATTTATTGATAATGTCTTAAAATAGACCTCTAGTTCATCATCCTTAGGTCATAATCATTTATCTTAACTTCATGTAAAGCATTGATGTGTTGGAATCCCTAAGAGAGAGAGTGTGTGTGTTAAGACTCAATCTTTTTTGTGTTCATAAGTGTTGTTCAAAGGTAAAGTAAATGAGTCAAAACATATTACTGCATCAAATAATATATCTTGAGTTTGATTTCATTCCTTCCTCTATCCATTTTCATTGGTAAAATAAATAGGTTTAGACATTGGCTATATATGATGCATCAGGGGAACTAGCCAAAAAAACTAGAGATTCACCTCACCCAATAGGTTACCCACTTATAGAGGTGATTCCATTGTATCAGCTAGATGAGGTAGGTATGAAACTTCTTTGCCTCAAAGGTGAAATCTAGACTGATAATAGTAATCCATGACACAATGGGGTTACCTTTCAACAACAAACTAGTTATGTAGAGGAAGTGATGGATAATAAGGAATAAGATTGGAAGGAGAAAGAAAGGATATATTGAAGAACTACCAAGCAAATAAAAAGTGATAAAGTAATCTAATATTATTCCTATAAAGATTTATGATTGATAACCAAATCTGAACTAATTTAAAAATATCTTTTCAATCCTTATATAGTAAATATAGGCTAAAATCAAGATCATGAACAAAATAGGATAGGGGAAAGGACAAGAACTAACTCAAGGATGGAAAATGTAATGAATTAGAAAGTAAGATAACATTCCCCAAGCTAGGGTGCTCATAGACAATATTTAAACAAATCAAGAAACAAAAGTTATTAAACTAAACCACCATGTTGTTGGAAATAAATAAGAAACGCATGCATTTAATTCCAATGCAAGTCAATAGCACCTTATCTAAAGTAGTGGTCTTAGAAAGGATAAATATTCTAGTGTGAGACCCACAAATTACATCATGCATGAATTTAAGCCTTATATGAGATTAACCCAAGTGTAAACATAAAATTAGTGTCCTGTCATAGATTCTACGATAGAGTGTACCACTGAATAAAGTGTAATTAAATGTGGTAGGGATGAAAGATTACTATTAATCCTAGGATAATTTAATAATAAGGGTATGATTTTTAGAGGCAAGTGTATTTATCTAAGTATAAAGGGGAATGAGGACCATTAATATCACATACCAAATATAATTTAAAATTTCTATAAGAGGGTAGATGAAAGTTTAATATAATCAATTATAATATATATGCATCTGTGAGCTAGGGGTTTTCATAATATTTGTTGATTTATTACTAGCTCTTCATATTTGTTCAAACTAGATGAATTCAAATTTTTATTTAATATCATCAATCATGAATTTGTGTTATATCATGATATTTGAATATCTTAGGTGATACAAACTTGTAACCTTATTGATAATTAAGTGAGGATTGCCATGAATGGACATGTGTTGAATAGTCTATTGTAATACTTCATTTTGACAATAATAATGCTAGAGATCCATTATGAATAGTTAATGGGTCAATGTAATATTGACCCTAATAATTTATCCAATCCTTGATTGAAATTTTTAGGATCATCTATAGTGCTAATGCCAATAGGTTCCTTCCACAAGTGGTGTGGAAACATACTTTAATATAATAGGAATTAATGGGAATTGACCTTCTTTATTTGATTATGACTCAACTAGTTTATCAAGATCACTAATGTAAGAAGAGTATGAATAAAACTTTTTTGAAAAAACCATGTACCAATTCTTCAAATGTTTTCTCCTTAATGAGAGTGGTACATGTACTAAAATGAAATCATGGGCTCTTAGGGATTTGTAATTCCTATAGAAGAGAGTGAACTTCCCCATTTATTAACACATCAAAGAGGTTTTGACCAAAGGATACATTTTAATATTTAATTTTACCCTAGTCTAAAAGTGCCTCAAAGATGTTTTCACTAGTAAACCTCAACATTTAATTATCATATTGATTGAGGAAGTTCACATGCTTCCAAAAATAGGTTATAGGGTCCAATGTAATTCTAATTTATTATTTGATTATCTCAATGGAATACTATTTTTGAGGCCCATGACTTATTAAATTGCCTCATCACTCAAAAATTACTTTAATGGTATAATATGATTTTTCTAGTCCTAGTCAAGTAATTGGGGGTAATGAAGGGCAATAGGAGAATTAATATGTTTATATTGTCTAACTTCTCATAAATACTATAATGAACTCTGTATCACTATTAGTATCATATTCATTAGTCATGAAAGTTGTGTCACTCTCAAGATTAGATGAGTCACCCCCATGTGGTGTGTATCTAATGCTTCAAGTTAATTTATGTTTGTGTTGATGGATATGTATCAAGGATATAATACAAATAATAGAAAAATAGTTATCAATTTATTGCTTAGTTCTTGGAAGGTCTTATGGCTTAATTAAATTTCAATAGAATGATTATGTGGCTACAAACTTTAGTCTATAAGTAAACCCTACTGTAGGGACAATAGTAGCTTCATAGTGACACAATCTATCTAAAATTTCTTCTTTTTGTTATGACATAAATTGTTTTAATATTATCAATTATTACCAAAACTTCAAAAAATAGGTGAATATTTATAGTGAGAAATAATCTAAGGTGATTCATGTCAAAATATTCAAAAAAATGAAGAAGGGTAGAGCATAAAATAAAGTTTACTTTACAATAGCAAAGATCAACATATTTCCATTAGTACTTTCCAATAATGGTGCAAATACAACTAAAATTCATGAAATTATAGTGTTGGACTCAAAATACCATAAATACAGTGGTGATTTTGGGTAAATAAAATGCATATATATAAAAGTTATGCTTTAAAATATCCACCTAAAACAAATTGCCTTAATCACATTTATTTACAGGATAGAAGGAAAATATAGCATACATAAACAAAGTTTGTTAGAATAGTAAAAAACACAAACTAACAAGATACATTTGAAACACTATTATCAAACTTAACCATTAGAAAAATTAAATCATCTATCCTTTACAAATATTAATAAACAATAAAATATGAAAGTAATGAAATAAAGAACAAATTCTTAGAATTGCCTTATCTATTTGCATTAATTTCATAAAAGTTATGTTTTCAAGTACAAACAAAGGGACAACCCCTATATATAGGCCTATTTGATGCATATTATGGTTACATTGGTTAAAAAAAAACTGAATACATGACATATATTAGTGGATATAAATCCCTCAAGTTCTAAAAAACTAAAAAATATTCCCTTTTCTAAGAGGGAATATTTTAAAATATATTGATTAGAAATAGAACATGAAATTCATCAACAAAAAGAACTATGGAAAATGGATATATTACTCTTTAGGTGTTAGGCTGAGATCCTATTGATGTGGACAATGATGAAGCTCCAAATCTATCTAAATAAGAAGAAATTCTAAGAGGGGCAGAAGAGGAAGAAGCTCCTGAGCTGACCATCTAAGGTTTAATAATAACATGATTCTCATCTTCTATTTCTCTTCTCCATGCCTTAGATGATATTTTGTAATCAATGTTAATCATTTTAAAATCTAAAATAGGTTCCTTTAGCAATTTGATGGTGATACCTGACATTGCATCATGTTTGTTCAAGAGAGGTCCTATAGCCTCATTGATCACCACTACCATTTTTATTCTTTGATTGGATGATGTTGCCAAGTCTGCCATCTCTTTCTTAAATGGAACTCCTCTATCGAAAGCCTATTTCTTAAAATTGATGATGAAATTTTTTATTTGGTCTCTAAAATCATCCTTGCTGATGATGGATCTATCTTGGTTAGCAAGGTGTGTGATTTTAGCCTCCTTGAGTAGATTTATAATTTTGTCACATAGCTAGGTGAGATATTGGCCCAAGGATCTCATATAATTAATCCATTTATTCAAGTCCTTTCTTATTTTAATTTTATATGATTAATAAATTCTCAAATCATCCAAGGGGATCATTTTTAGATATTAAATTTTCTTCATCCTAATCAACTTGACTATGTTGATTAATTTATTGTCATAGATTCCATAGGTGATCTCTACCTTGATATTAATATTGTAAACGTCATCTCCTTCAATTTATATTTTTATATAGTATTTAGGGTGTCTAACATAACCTCAACAACCCATTTCACCTAGGTGATAGTCTCCTTCGATAATGTGGCTTTGTGTTATTTTTCTAGCTTAGTTATTTTTTATTGCATTCCTTTCATAGATTATGTGGATACCTAACCATATTTTATAGTTATCTCTTTTAATCTTGGTTAATGGGGGGTTTATTCAAAATCATATATAATTGACTGGTTAGGATGAGTTACTCTCTTTTCAGTTAGCTTCTTCATTACTCCAGACTTCTTGTCAAATTATATTGAGACATACATAAGGTCTATTATAACCAAATCCTATCTTTATATTGTGGGTAATTGCATTTATTTTATGCAATATTTATTTAAAGTACCACTCTAGGGATGAGTTTATGGAGTCAATTGATTATCTAGTGTCAATCCCTAGAGGTAAATGTTTGATAAGTAAGAGTGGAGGTGATCAGGATGAAGGCTGAACTAAAGGATGAAGTAGGAAGTGTCATTTTTGAAGATAAAGAGGAAGTAGTGCTAGATAGAGTACTTAATAAGAAAAAAATGTCTTGGGGAATGGAAATAGTAGGATTTCTATTTTTAAATTGAGAACCAGGCCTAGCCATGGGCTTGGTCAGAATTGGCAGTAGATTGGCCATCACAAAGAGCTTCAAAGTTAATGACACCATAAAAGGGTTGATAGTGGGTGAAGGGATTGCCATGGGCCTAATCATAGGTATATTAAGGGGACTATGGAATTAGGTTCATGTTATCTAGTGTTGTGGGTTCACTTAAAATACCCAAAGGTTGGATACTTAAACATAATAAAGGAAAATAAACACATTATTGACTTGTCATACTTGGTTCTTATTTGATAGGAAACAAGGGTAAGTTATGGTGTAGAGGATGGTGGTGTTGTAGTAGGTGATGTTTCTACCTCAATTGAAGATGAATTCTACACCATCAAAGGTTTTATAGGTATTGAGATAACATTATGGACCTAGGATAGGGTGCTAGATGTTTATTATAAAATAGAAACATGTTTAGTATGTTTCCCAATCTTAGCTCTTCCCTTATCTAAAGTGGGAGATAATATGAGAAATATCATCTGACTAGGTTGAGAGTCAGTTGGTATTACTTATTCAACACTATCAACATTAAATGTGGATTTAGATGGACCTACTATTAGAAATATTATTTTCATTGATGTCAAAAGGGAGATTATGGATGCCATTGATGCTTAGGGTTGAGTATGGTGATTAGAGGATATGTAAAGGATCTGATCAGAGGTCAAGAATAATTAGAATGTTTTTGTGCATGATTTAAATTCATTTGGTTCTTCACATTGATCATGTAGACATTTTGGGTGTATGACTAAAAATATGAGAAGGCATTTTGCTGACATTACAATTGCCACATATGAGTGAGTATGAAGGATATGGTTACATGGTTAGGATCATATTAGTCCCTAGTAGTTATGCACTAGATTTGAAGACATGTGATGAAGTGGAGTTGAATATATGGGCATGTAAAGTTATCTACATGGAAAAAATTCTTTAAGTTTCTATACTTAGCCAAATTTGCAAAAAGGGATAAACATATCCAAGTAATCATATTGATGAGGTCAAAATTTACACACATGGAGGTGTTAGGACAAAATCATCACATGAGTATATTCATTTTTTTTCCTGGTTTATATGCACTAAATCTTAGGTCACACAAAATGGTAAAACAAAAGATATGCTTAAGTAAAGTAGGGCTCTAAGGCATTTTGACAATCTTTTCCAACACTATCAAATTTGAAGTTTTCAAGAAAAATCTAAAAGGCATTTTTATGGAGATATATCTTGCACTTATGAAGGTTTCAAGAAAAATTAGATATATGGATGGAATCCCCTATGTAAGAGGATCATATATGCCAATTTATAGGTCATCCAACTAAGTTTGACATGAGTTATACAAGTGAAAATTTAGCCTTCTTGGTAAAATGAAATGGTCTCCATACATAGAAAAAAAATTCACAAAGTCAATGGCAAAGATGTCATGCTTTTACAAAGGTCATCTATGGACACTTGAAAAAGAAAGAGAAAGTAAATCTGTTATGATTTTTTTATGAGTATCTTAAATATATGGACTGTAGGTTTAATTAAGAAAGAATGAGCTCAAAATTGAATTATCTTTGCTCTCAAACTAGATAGGTTTTCTTAGTAAAACCCTAAGGTTTTATGTCATGGAATAAAATATACGCTTTTTATTTTGATGGTGACTGGCTATAGCCTAGACCTGATAACTTAAGTTATAACTTAAGTCCTTGACCATCATGATGAAAATGGCTCCTTGACCTAACAAATATTCACTCAAGAAATGTTCAAAGGACTTAATATTTCCTAAGTCTTAGACTTTATATTATGTCTAGGCTTGATCAATAGCTATCACTTCATCATACATAGATGATCTATTGGAGTGAAACAAAGCCAAATTAACAAAGGCCCCTCTGATTGAATGCATTAATTCCAAGTATCATAAGCACATGAGTCTATTAGGTAGAGGACCAATAATAGTGAGCCTATCAAAGATAAAGTTTGAGATAATTGGAATATCAACAGTTTGATCTTAATTAGACATTGAAGATCCAATGGAGCATGATGAAGTCAAATTATCAAAATGACCTTTGAGAGAACATGAAAGTGATAAGTGTTACAAGTATGGAGCTTAGACAATTAATCTATAGTGTGGTTTAAAGTCAAAAGGTCAAAAATCAATGTGAGGTTGCCAAATGTCTCAATAGTGAGAATTGACAAATATGTACAGAAGGCACACACTTACACCAAATGTCATATCCTTAAGGGTTAGACAAATATAAATAATAATCTTGTAAGAAGATCTGGCAGTGTGTGGGTGATCTTATAAAGGAGATCCAATAGAGTGAATGGACTTAAATGATACAAAGAGCTTGACATTTAAAAACTATATAGAAGTAAAGATCATTCATATTTGAAGATTTGACATAACGTAAAATCTTGGATGAGAGAGATCCAATGGAGCAAGTGGACTTAGATGGAATAAAGTGATCAATGTTTATTGACATAGTGGTAAGTTAAAAACTAAGCAGGTTCAAGAAGATAGATTAAGTCAAAGTGATGCAAAGATATAGGAAGTATAAAGATGAGTTCAAAGGGTTGAAGTTTAATGATCAATTCAAGGTAAATATGTTGTAAGTACAAAGATATAATGACACATAAGAACTATATTTGGAGATTGACAAATGTGTTTTAAAGAGTGGAACATTAATGTTCAATAATGTACAAAGATATAATGGACTGAGAAATCTTGGATATGTCATAAATAAAGAGGTCAAAGGATAGTAATTAAAGTGTTTAAATTCCAATAATGAAGTGGAGAAACATGCAGGAACATGCAAGAACTCACATATAAGTTATATATCTTGACACAAAGATCAATCAATGTAAATGATCAAATATACATTAAAGAGCTTGTGCATCAAAAATTGAGTTTAATAGATACTATAGATAGTAAATATACCTAAAATTATTATGTAATTCATGTTATATAGATGTGATAAACTTACAATCTAAGTAATAATGAACTCGAGTCTAGAATTGGCATGATGTGTTAACAATCTAAGTGTGAACACACTAAAGATATGGAAACCTATATATATTGATTATATATATGACTATAAGACATAGGTAGATATGGTTGAATCTATTAGAATTATGTCAAATTAAAATATATAGACATAGAGGTAGAAGTTTAAAGAAGATGAGTTGTTGTTCACAAATATCAAAAATAGATATATCTAGACATGGAGAGAGAGAGGGGTAGAGAGAAAGAAATTCAAAAATAGATAATGTGCAGAGAATGAGTAGTTATAAATTAGAATTTTAATATAGAGAATAGATTTGGATTAATTTATGAATATATGTAATATACTAAAGTTGTAGTTCCATAGATCTAATTGGTTGGTGCCATCAGATAAGTTGAGTTGGTATTCAATTGGGGGATTAGCACCACATTAGGTTTGGTGCTCTTAAAAATTGTAACCAATGAGGTTAAGCTAAGTTGGTTCTTAGTTAGGGAGTTGGTTATTCTGTAGATTTGGTTCTCTTAAACTAGGGGATTGGTGTCTCCTTAGGGTCAGTTACCTTAAATGTGTAACTAGTGAGGTTTTGTCAGTGAGGCTTTGAACTATAAGGTTGGATTAGAACAATAGATTCTAGAAGCTATTCTCACTGTAGTTTTTCCCTTTGGGTTTTCTAAGTATAAATATAGTGTCATGTGTATTTGTGTGTGTATGTGATATCTACATTTATATTTTAATCTACATATGTTTTTGAATTTGCTTTAAAAGGATTAAAGGACTAGTTTTAGTTGATTTACTAATTTGCCCTCCTCATAGTAGATAGTTGTGTTCGAAAAATTGGTATTAAAGACTAGGGTTCCTTGAAAGAAGATTAATCACCTAAGGTATATATTGAAAGCATGAACATAATGGCTATTCAATAAAGATCTTCATCAAATAAAGCACCTCTTTTTGATGGATCTAACTATGCATTTTAGAGCATAAGAATGCAAGCATATCTATCCCTATTAGGGTTTGAGGTATAGATTTATGTATTAAATGGTTATAAATCCCATAATATAAATATTATTTATTATTCTAACAAGAAGGAATATCAGAGAAATGTCAAGGCAAATAATGTTTTTCTTTGTGGATTGTTGAAATTTGAGATTGTCAAAGTGATGCATTGTCAAAATTCATAAAAGTTCTAGAACAAGTTAAAGAGAATCTATTAAGGTGATGACAAGGTAAATTATTCCAAGCTAAAAATATACATAGGATTTTTTAAGATTCTTAAAATGACTGAATAAGAGAAGATTGTAGACTACCTTCTTAGGGTAGATGAAATAGTCAATTCAATTAGAGGCCTTGGAGAAGAAATGAAAGAATCGATCATTGTCAAAAATATCCCAAGATATTTTCCATCAAGGTTTGATTCTAAAATCTCTAAAATAGAGGAAGAAAGAGATATAGATAAGCTCACTATAGATGAGTTTCATTAAACCTTCACTACTTATGAGATGATAATGGGAGAAGTAGATATTACTAAGAGAGAAGCTACATTAAAAGCATCTAGGAAAGCAAAAGTAGAAGCATCTAAATCCAAATATGAGGAGACTAGAGAAGAAGAAATGATTTTTTTTAGAAATTTGAAAAGAGGATATGGATAGTGTGCACAAGGAATTTGACCAAGAGAGGTGATTAGTAATGTCTTAGTCCCAAAATGAAAACAAAATGATAAAAACACACTAACTAGCATACATCTTTAGGCCTTGTTACTAGGGTGAGATTAATAACAAAACAAATAAAAAGTAAATAAAAACAAGAATCCTTCACCTTCCTTAGATGATTCAAATTCTTGTTATAGTGGCTTAATCGGCTTGTGCTCATGAAGTCTTCATCAAAGGAGGCTTTGTTATCTCCTATTATCTTTGGAACTTTATGGCTTTGGTTTGGTTTGGCTCAATATTTTAGCATCATAAATTTGGAATGTGAGAGATCTTGGAATCAATTTTACATGGTAACTTTTCACAAATTATGCTTAAAATTCAATAGGCAAGGCCTCCTATTTAAAGATTTTTGAGATTGCACAAAATCAACCTAAACCATCCATCTTGAGATGAAGATGTGTGGTTGAGGATTAATTCAATTTTTTGAAATTAATTCTAAAAATATTCTCATTAAAATTTGGGATAAATGGGTATTTCATAGGCATGGAGGGTCTTAATCAGGCATGGGAGACCCATAATCCTAAAATTTTATGCACTTATGGTTTATGGATGTCACCCCATATGATGATGTCACATGATGATACAATTAATAAAAATCAATTTACAATAAAAATTTATTCAAAAATTTCCATGGAAAATTAACTTAATGACCTTATTTTCTTTAATTAACCTAAAACATGATTTCTCAACTTTGGTGCAAATTTTGGCTCTTGGTGCACAGATTAATCAAATTGGTCAAAATGTCTTGTTAGTGGTCCAAAATTTGACTGGATTAGAATTAGAAATAAATTTTAGATGCATTGGATCCATTATTTCATTTAGGTTGTTAAAAAAGAAAGTAACAAAGGTACATGTCTTGTATAAGAGATTTGATAGAGAAGAGCAATCCGGAGCACCTAAGTGCAAAATTGGCATTTTGACTCAAAATGATCTGATCCAAGTTACTTGGTTCATAAATTATATTGCCACATTTAATGATACTCTATCCAAAATAATCACTTGAATATATCAATTTCAACTCATTTAATGCATTTTAGTGTTTTTAAGCTAAATTTTGCACTTTGGTAGAAATTGGTCAAAAACCTAGTTGGAGGTTATTGGTGGCTAGATTTAGGTGTCTACAATTTGCCCATATTTGAGAAGGAATTGAAAGCTATAATCATAGTAACATCCTCTCATATAATTAAGAAATTCCTATATACCAAAAAATAAGATGTTGGTTGAAGAACAAAGCTCCAAATGGTGTTTGGGAAGCCTAGGAAGATGCCCACTTGAGGGAGTGGCCATCACATTTATTGATGGATGGTCCTTTGAAAATAAACAAGAGTAAAGGTGGAATTAAATCATGGTTTATATTAATCCAAATGAGAAAATACTTGCATGCATTGAATTAAAAAAGATATTGATTTTCCCAAAGGTGGTTATAATCAAGGATAAAAGTCAAAATAATGATTTGCCCATAGGTGGTTATAATCAATAAGAAGACCTAGATTGGATAAAGATGATGTTTCCCTAATTAGGCCTAATCAACAATCATAACTCAAGGATATAACATAAAATATATATTAAATATGAGTAGGCATAAAGTAATGAAAGAGATGAATAGAGGAATGAGATTTATCAATAGAAAATGATTCAGTTGTACATGCTAATGAGGAGATGCTCATCCTTATTAGAAATGATATAACTAGAATGACCAATGGGTTAATTCGATGAAGGGTGGAATGGAAGGATTTGCCAAGGTGCCAAGGAAAAACTTATGTCTCCATTAATTGTATACCTTCTTTAAGCTAATTTTTTTATAGCATGTCATGGTAGGCATCATGATAGAACACCATGAAGACTTGGCTAAAATATGCATAAGGAGTCACTCCTAATCTAATAAACACTCAAAAAAATAAACCAATGATAAAAACCATGATGACAATGTTGATGTATGAATATGGATAGACTGAAGAATAATGTGTGTAAGGAATCACTCAATGTGTGTGTGTATATATATATATATATATATATATATATATATATATATATATATATATATATATATATATAGACTGAGTCGAGACAAAAGTGCTAAAAACAAACAAACAAGAAAGTAAAAAATAAATAAATAAATAAATAGAAAAAAAAATAACTTATAATAAAAAAACAAACATAAATCCTAAAAATAAAAACAAAAGAAAGCATCCTAACAATGACTTTGCCCCAGTAGGGCAGATCGAGGATAACTGACTAGGATTATACATGACAAATGTTTTTGGATTTTTAAAATTTATGAATGTTTTCAAAATTTTGAGGTAACTTAACTCATTAGAGACTGATAAGATACCTACTCACAAAATGATGAGAATGTTTGGCTTAGGTTGCTCACAAAATGGTGAGAGCATATGTAAAGGGGAAATGAGGTGACCTCAACATGAATTGAGAATGACCTAAATAACCTTGAAATTACCTCAATTTATAGTAATTTCATCCACACAAAAGGTAGGTAAAAACCAACTAGGACCTAACAAATTCTCAAATATAGAAAATGGCCAGTCAAATGAAAATATTGTTGGCAAGGTGATGCGGTAATGCTTGGTAAATAAGTGTTTCCCCTAGTTTACTCATAGGTGGTTAAAACTAGGATATAATGGCATATGTCAATGACACTAATTTAATCATAGGTGGTTATAATTAGTAGCAAGACTAGTGAGACATTGATTTGCCTATAGATGGTTATAATTAGGCTCACATAAATAAAACTGATATAGGATAGAATATCTTGCTAGTTAAATTGTCACACTACTTCCATAAACTATCATTGTAAACATGGATTTGATTGATTATTAAAATTTGATCAGAATCCTCTCACAAAAGATGTGGGAAGAACCAAGTGAACCAAGATCAAAATAAGATTAGGTAGAATGATTAAAATTAGGCTTTGGTCTAGATAGGAATGGAATAATAGGATGGTATGGTCCTACTAAGGATAATTATGGTTTTTGATAGATTGAAACAAATGGTAAGAGGGTTGCCCCAAAGTGAGAAGGTGATTGGTTGGGATATGAAATAATGGTAACAGGATATGTAAAAATGGCAATGGCATGGAAATGAAATGGTATGGTACATGTTTTTGGCCTAGGTGTGGTTTTCGATTCTATTGTTATTGTTGATGTGGAGATGCACATCGTAATCAAAAAAAGATAAAAATAGAATAATTGATAATGTGAATTGCTAGCCTACACCTTATCTAAATAGCTACTTTGTTAATAACTACCTAAATATTTCGATGTTGAGAATGTTTTTATGATCTTTGTTGGTCATTGATTTTGGTTCCTTCAAACATCAATGCAAGTTATATTTGTAGCCTCTACAAAGGAAAGTATGGCCATGGATGGTAAATAAGGACAAATAATGGCTGGTAGGTTTGATTGTGAAATGGAATGGTAGATGATAATAGAATGTAATTGTGGGGAAAAAATGAATATTAGGAATTTCAGTCACACATAATGTTTTTGATGCCAGATTAGACATAATTTTGGTTGTGGTAGGGTGGAAGACTTATTCTCTTGATAGGACCATCATTTTTTTTATTAGAGCTTGAGAGTAGCTACCATCTTATTAGGTTGTAAATAGGAAGCTATTTTAATTTGATTTTGGATTTTGTCTTCATCAAGTAGTGAAGAACTTTTATGTTGAACTATTAGGGCCTCAATGATGTTTTCACCAATGAAGTTATCTTAATTATCTCATAGTAGCTCTGAGAAGGTTTTACTAATGAATATTAGATTTTGACTTTGATTTTATTCTAGCACTTCTAAAAAAGTTTCACTAGAAGATGTTGAGTTAGAACTTTGATTGTATCTTAGCACCTCTTAAAAAGTTTCACTAGGAAAGTGTTCTTCTACTACATGAATGTGTTTTTGGCCTCCTTTCTCTTCTTCAACTACTATGTCACCATGGATGTAGTTTAACAAAGTGTGATTCGATTGATCCTAATCAACACTTATAGGAGATATAATTTCATTAATATGGATATTTTGGTTGATGGTAATGGGATGTCGAATGGTAATGGAATGGGTGTTGGCATCATAATCATTGTAGAAGATACTAGGAGAACTTGTGTCAATGCTAAAGTAATCATCCTCAAAAAATATAAAAGGATAAAAAAGGTATTCAAATTGATCTATTAGGTATGCATAACCAATGTTGTAACAAACACAAACATATTTTTCTTTTGAATCTGATTATAACTCGAGGGACTTTGAATTTGATGTTGATTTTGATTCTGATGCTAAATCTAATGTCAATCCAAGAATATAACCTAACTCTAACTCTAATTCTTCATCTAATGGGTACTCTATTATAATTATTTATTGTTGAATGTTTGGTATTAGATAATTAATGACCTATGATGGCATAATGGGCTCCATGAAGATTGAGTTGTCAAAATAAGACTACTCCATAATGGAAAATACGTTAAGAGATAAATCCTTAGGGACTAAATTATCAAGGGAAGACTCTTGAATAGGCATATAGTCAAGGTAATGATTTTACCAAAGGTAGTTACAATCATTAAAAAGTGACTCAAGAAAGACCGGCTCATCAGAGTGAGACTCCTTGATAACTAGTATAGGATCAATAGGCAATTCATCATAGGTTGACTTATCACAAATGGTTGATTCAACAAAAACATCTCAAATTAGTTGGTTCTCTTGACCTTGGTTTTCAATGAGTTAAAATATACCAATTTTGAACATAGATTAGTCTTCTAATGATTTGATCGGTTGAGATTTGGATGGGATTGGTAATGGAGGAGGAATGGCCTATGGTTGGATAATGGTAGGGCATTGGGAATCATGATTTATTGAATGATATGAAGGACAAAGTCTTGAGATGGTAATGATAGGGCAGTGTGGAGCTTGATTTCTCACACAAGTTAAAGGACTAGGTCTTGGAATGATGAAAGGGTGTTGTGGAGCCTAGTTGCTCGTATAAGCCAAAGTACTAGGTCTAGGAATAGTAATGGTATTCCTTGGATATTGTAGAGATTGATATCTCATATAATCCAAAGTAAGGTTAGGTGTAGTCGATGATCAGATAAAAAAATGACATCATGAAACTTGATTGCTTGTACAAGCTAAAGTATCCAAGTCTTCCTCATAAACCATATCATTCGAGTCATGAGATGGCTCATAAGCTAGTTTTTTACTATATTCCATGTACTAATTATTGGAAAGAGGGTATGGATCCATATCTCAAAAAAAATTATCTATAGTTGTGTCTTTAAATTAATCCTCACAAGCCTCTTGATGTCAATCAAGGTCTTGATTTGGATTTTGTGAAATTTCACTATGTTCGCCATATGGAGTATTATAGGGAGAATAATAAAAATTCTTATAAAATCTTTATCTATAAGGGTTCCTAGTGGGATTTTTGGTGACCATTCTATCATAAGTTGTATTGTATGTGACTCCACCATAAGTGTAACTAGACATATCTACATAAATGATGAAATCACTCAAACAAAAAGGCTTACAGTTATACAAACTCTAAAAAATTGTCCAAAGGACAAATGGTTCAAACTTGGTCTAACTTGGTTGAAGGGGTAGAGCTATATCTCCAATATAGTCTAAAAGTGGAGTTGTATCTCCAAAATTATTTGTACTAAGACTTGGCATAAAACAGTCTAACACCAAATGTCATATGCATAAAAGCTCAAGCATCTAAACAAAAATTGGCATGTTAAAAGTCTAGGTCAAAGTGCTCAAAATAAGTTCTAAACTAGGAAAGGGGAAAAGAGTCGTTAGGTATTTTTTCCAAATGTAGAGTCAAAATATAGGCATGTGATAGGACATTTGGAAAAATAGCATCAAAATCTAGATTTGAAACAAATGATTGATGTGAATTTAATCTAACAAGTTTGAAAACAAATCTAACATAGACCTAACAAATATAATCAAACATAAACATTATCAATTGGCATAAGGCATGAGGCAAAAGGATCTTGAATAAATACCATGTTCTCTCAAATGGAGGCACAAACATTGATGAAGATAGGCATTGAATAAATAAACCATCAATAGTTTTAAAATTTGGTGAATCAATTTACTAAAGTTATGCAATCCAAAAGAGAAATATCTATGCATCAACCTCATGAGTTAAGGCCTAAATAGAAATCAATAATTATTTGAATCCAAAATTAACAAGGTTAATTGAAAACTCAAAATTAAAAAAAAGTATTTGACCAAATAAGCTAGACAAGATTGGACAACATGACGACACTTAAACAAGATCCAAATAGTTTATGTGACATGGTTTGAAATAAATGGTTTTTAGCACAATGGTAAACAAGTTTTGTAATAAATTGAGTAGTTTAACAACATAAGCATGCTCAAATGATGTGATAAATGTTATGTTTCAAAGAATCAAAGTAAAAATGGTTTGATATGATTTTGGTAGTGTAACACTACCCTACAACTCAAATGACACACACATAAGCAAGTTTAGCAAAAATTTCAAGGTACAAGTGTGGTGTAAAGCGGCTAGAATAACACATCTTTAGATAAAAAAGTGACGCATAAATAAATTGATTTTGACATGTCTTGTGAAGAAAAAAACAAGTTTTAGTCTCAAAACATATGAAGAAAAATGACAAAAATACACTAAGTATAATCATCCAAATCCTAACAAGGGTATGGCAATGTGGGGTTGACTAAACTATAAATATTTCAAATGTTTCTAAGGGAATCAATAACATAATGACTTTCAAAAAAAATGATGATAAATAAAATCATTGAAATTAGGTGTCCATGGCACTTGGCTTGTTGCAAAAAGGTCTAGTCCTTTTTACAACCATTGCATCCTACTATTCACTCAGTGTAGTGTGATGTCCAAATGCAGATACATCTCATGTGTAACTCAGAAGGAGTGGGTGACATCAATGCCAGGAGATGAAACCCTAGGTTTAATATTACCTAAATAATTGATGCAAGGTAATTAATTCCCCCTCATAATCCAAGTTTTCATGAAATAAAATACTAATATAAAGACTTTAGGGTCATTTTCAAGGTCACCCAAACTTTGACAAGTTTTTGGGGAGTGATTTAGATGACATTATTTCTAAGCCTTGGACTAGGATTTTTGAAATAAGGATACAATTTTTGATTTTAATGCTTCCATAAAAGGTAAAAATAGAAGATCATACATGCATAAATCTTCTCTTTGTTAAACAAGTTTTAATTAAACAACTATTGAAAATAAGAATTAACAAGTGTGTTCAAATTTAAAACCCAAATGAATGATGTGGTGGTGTTATTTTGACCCCTTGGTATTAAGTTGTAAATTTTAAAGGATAAATATAAAATATTTATTTTAAGAATCTAAATGTTCCATTAATTACTAAAACAAAGTTCCTAGTTCGTTTTAAAAGTATGCAAAAGATGGTCTAAAACATGTTTTAACAAATTCAAAGTCCACCAATTACCTGTCTACCCTTAAGGCATCACCCAAAAAGAAAGTGTGTTAGGTTGGAAAATGTTAACAAAAATATTAAAAAAAATATTAAATATATGAACACTTTCAAACAACAAATTAGAAGGCTAAAAATAAAATATAACATATAACACAAAATTCTACATATAAAATATGCAAACCTACAGTTAATATTTTTAACATAAAATTTAAAATATATATCAGTTTGATACAAAAATTTTAGAGGTTTTAAATAAATCCATGATGAATATCCAAAAAAAATTTAAGTCCAAATTTTTTTAAAAATAAATTATCAACTCTATTCTAACCGTTTTTACCAAAAAAATAAAAAATAGAAAGTGACAGTCACTAAACTAGCTATAACTTATAAAATATAAAGAATTGTTTTGTTGAATTTTTATAGAGTATCAATTACATATTTATATATGTGAGTAAAAAAAATTATTCAAAAAAAGTTATTAAATAAAAAGTTATTAATTCTTTACTAGCCATTATTACTCAAAGTAAAAACAATAAAAAAAGAATTAAAACTATGAAATATAAAAAAAGTTTGTGGGTTGTGCTCTATTGAATATTGTCCCACCAAGAATGATATTATGTGAAATATTAATTTGAATAATAGAGGTGATCAGTATTGTGTTAGTGAAAAAATTAAATCAAATTGAGAAAACAACACACTAGCTAGCATACATCTCTAGCCTAGTTACTAGGGAGAGCTTAGTGAGGGAAAGCCATTTGAGAACACAACTAAAAATGGAAAGAAATAATAAATATGAAAACATAAAAATAATTTATTACCAAATACTTGATTTCTCCAAAGGGCTCCTTTGGCTTGTTCAGCTTGTGCTTCAAGAGATCTTCTTTAATGGAGTGTGGCTACCTTCATCTCCTCTTGGCACCTTTATCTTTGGCTTGGCTCAATATTTGTCCATTATAAAACTAATTTGAATGAATATTTGGAGTAAATTTATCATTATAAATTTTTCATGTGAAAGCA